>JAUCBJ010007576.1:0-19412 GCA_032718475.1 Nemertoderma westbladi
ATGTTCAGCTGATTGGTTTTTGGGATTTGTTTGGGCCTTTGAGTTTTCTGTTGCTGTGGGTACGTGAGTACACGTGATTGTGTGTATGGCCACTGCGAGTGAGTGTGGGAAACCTTGCCAGTTGGCTCAGTCGCCGCTGGTATTAGTAGGACCATATTTTACTGCGCCCTAGCATACTTTGTGCACACAAAGTTATTTTGCCCTGACGGCAAAATAAGGTACTCTCGACTCTCATGTTCTCTCTAGTCGATACAACTAGTCCCTCCCGATTTTGACCCTGATTTTGTCTTTACCGATTATGTCCTCTGTGTGTGCATGGTATGTGTCCAATTTGTGTATTTGATATTGTGAACATCTGTTGAGTACACGTGTACAGTGACTGGTAAGTGGTTACTTGTTCAGTAGCTTTTGAGCTACAGACAGTATTGTCTTTTCAATACTGCCGGCGAGGCAGGTGAAAACGAGTCAAAATTCCATGTTGGGTAGCGCAAGCCCACATGGGACAAGACCGTCGGTTAGGCCCAAGGGCGACCTTGGTGCTCGATCGCTATCGACTGGCCCACCTGCCGGTTGACTCTCTGAGTTGGCTCAATGTACAGTCAGGCCACAGTAAGTTGACAGTAGCCGCCCATCTGGCTACACGTTCGACGAGCTGTGCCGGTGTGATCGGGGAATTGAAAATTGAACCCGGGAAGCAGCGGGCCATCCCCCGGCCCGGTCTGATAATAACATCAGTCAGACTGGCCCCAGGGGTGGTGGAAAAGCGTCCGCCTCGTGGGTGCGCCTCGGGGAGGAGCCCAGAAGGACGTAAGCGTATAGAAGCTCAACGGTTGCAGCGCAAGGCGCAGGGGGCGTCGGAGAAAGCGCGTGTGCAACTGCAGAAGGAAGAGTTGGCGGAAGCGACCACGGGAGCGCGACAATTGGGACGAGGCCGAGGGAGAAGTTCAAGCCGAGAATCTGTCGGGGCTCAGGAAACGTCGTCGCCGGTTCCGGGGAGTGACGCCTCACGGACGCCGTCAATGGAGTCGACAGGAGGTAGATTAGTGTATCTGGGAAGGGGGCGGAAGAGAGGAGCGAGCCCAAAGAACCCAGGAGCGGGTCGATAATACATTATGGCACAGGGCGACAGACTCTAGATATATACATCATCGTCGCTCTGATGTATATTGTAGCATTTGAAAATTTTCGACTAGACTCGTATACACTAGTTGAGTTATTTGAATTTATATTATGAAAGAGGCGAAGGAAGTGATTGGGGAGACAAACCTGCGGGTTTGGCTTACTCCTTTCACTTGCCCTAGCAAAATTTTATATTTGATTTGTATGTAGTAATCATTATGTAGTAAGAATGAACGAGAAACAATATATTTGTAAATTTAATTTGTATGTAATAATCGTTAAACAATGAGAGAGATAATATTTTGTAAATTTAATTTGTATGTAATTCATTATGCAATATCTATGGCAATATTTGTAAATAGTATAATTATTATGTTATTTAGATTGGTTGGAAGAAATTTATTTTGTTTTGTATACATCACCTTATACTCTTCTACATTTGGAGGGAAACATTATATGATTTCCCTTGGAGCGGTGTTACGGTATATGGCGCTGTATCCACATTATTAGTCGTTATACTGTATGCAGTATTAGTCCGTTATGCAGTATGCAATATTAGTCCTTTATACTGTATGTAATATTAGTCCGTTGTGCAGTATAATTATTTAGATAAGGCACAGTGCGGTGACATTTAGGTAAGGAAGTTAAAACGCCCATATATTTTGCATCCATCCATTTTGTATAGTATGTAGCCCTACCTACGTAATTTTGTATTAGGATATATGTAGATAGTCCCAGGGTAGCAAGTTTATTCGGACCCTGGATTTTGTGCTTGCTGATATTAGCATCAGTAGGGCTATCATATAGGGACGCTGTCCTGGCCATTCAGCGGCCAGGGACGTGAACCATTACCATATAAGGTAATAATTCGAGGTTTGGGCAGGCAATAGGACTACAATCCGGCCTCCTTATTGGACTAACTGCTTCCAGGTTAGTTTAATGCTAGCACGGACTGGAGAGCCAATGGGAGAGCGATTGAGTCACCTTATTGCATCACCCCATCCGGATCACCTATAAATTGGCGGTGTGCCGGTAGAACCTATGTTATGTTCATGCTGTTAATACTGTATACCCTTACTTATCACATGACACACCCCTGTTACAATTTACTTGCTGAGCTGTCTCTAATTTTGTATTAGGATATCGTATTTTCTGCAATTTGCTAATTTTGATTAATTTCTTGGAATGATTTGCTAGTGCGATTACTTTGCTTGTGTTTCTCAATAATTCCTTCGATTGCTGCTAATTACAATTGAACTATGATTTCTACCCTTTGATTAATGGTTCTATGTGATTCCTTTCTGCGCAATAATCCTAAGGGATTTCTGAGACTGTCAGACTTTGTGATTTGCATGCGCCGCTACGGTAGCTATTAGCATCATGGAGGGCTAAGGTGCCAGTGGGCGGTGGGCGCATCGGGGGGTTGAGCGACTAGGAGAGAGCGGAGGATTCAAAGTGGGCAACGCTGGCCAGGGTCACCGTTGCGGGCGGGTATCTTGCACTGCGGCACGCAGACCAATCGCTGGTACAGTATCTAGGGGGCTGATGATCCAGGTTTTGTCTCTATTTAGTATTAGGGGGGCAGGAATTGGGTTAGTTAGGAATCCTAGATGTACCCGGGAGAGGCCTGCGCGTATTACAACGTTGAGTGTGGAGTACGAGTAGTGAATTGCACAATTGTAAACTGTGATTTCTAACGCTGATTGGTGTGTTATTGAAGTGTGCCTAAGATTACGAATGCTTAGATAGGCGCTCTTTTCCCTTTGATTGATTTCTATTTCTTAGTTACAATAATTAGTTATTGATTAGGTCAAAGTAATACGGCAATTTAGGCTATTACTAGCGAAACCTGTTGCGTGATAAATTAGAATTACGTATTCTGGAACTCTTAGTAATTAGTACGCTGTTAAATATTTGTGACTGTAATTAATTAGTAAAAATTTAGAATTAGTACGCAGCATAGCGGAGAGTAGCTAAGGTAATAATTAGTATACTGTAAACTATTCACGCTGAGCGGTTATTTGCATTAGCGGGCAATCAGCTAGAACGCACTATTCGGTACGCACGATACGCTAGTAGTTTTGCTGGCCTAAAGCCAGCCGCGGGCAGTTTTAGACCCGGAGTGGTACTATCCACGTAGAGACAATTACTGTACCATTTTTTGATATTTTAAATATTCTCGCATTCACACCTTACGTTAGGGAACCTCCAGTATTCGCGATTAGGAAAGACGTAGGTAATAGCGTGCTTTAATAAGTGATAGAATTAGGCGTAAGAATACTCTGAGTGCAAGGCCTCTCGCACTCGTCTTAAGTAAGCTTAGGGAGCCGACTCGGGTTTATTGTTTTGGTTATTCCCGCGTGGCTCATAGATTCGAACAGTTAGCTCTCTATCGAGCGATCGGTAGAGAAAGGAACAAGCGATTTTGCAGGAGTTGTGTAAAATTAGTAAAATATATTAGCGGACGGCAGATTAGCGCCATCCAACGGTAAGTAGCGGTTTTGTATTTAGCAACCCTTACAATTTAGTAATAGCACGCTCCTGATCCCCTTTACTTAACAGTAGAGCAGTCTTTGTGTCTTATTGGATAGGCGAGAGCTTATTAGGTTGGCAGAAGGATATTAACGGGTATTGGTCTGTTCAACAGTTCTGCTGTTAGTATAGAGGTCGCGGTTGTTTATCAGGTACTGTACATGCGGTACCGGTACTTGCCTTTTTATTATCAGTTTTTTTTTTATTTCATACATTACATCCATACCTTCCCACCATCTTTACGAAATTCCAAGTAACTGTATACCTGGCTGCCTGGACCATCGCTAGACAATACATACAATTATGCAAGTTTGCATTGCCCCAATATGACTCAGGTATCCCAGGTTTAATTAATAGGCCTAGGCTGCTTTATTTATTGAAATAAACTGATGATTAATAAGATTTTAATTCTGTAATTGGAATACCATTTCGACATTTTCACAATGAATGGTATGATAAGCAGGGAGAAGTGACCGGTATTCTAATTACTATAATAGGCCTATGTATACCAGTATACTGCAGTACTGGTATAGGCCTACATATACTACAGTACTATTGATTGATTGATGTGAGCCTGTAAGGGCTCTTATATTTTTATTCCAGAATGACCGCACACAATTTACAGATTTACAGATTTAAATATACAGTAGTTCACAAAACAAATTAACTAGGCGTCGGCCCTTATGCCAGTACCTTAATTAATTAATTAAATGTTGAGATATTAAATGTAGGAGTAGCGCCCACCCCTGCCCTCGGGTAGCAGCTATCGAAAGAGGAGCCTTCGGGTCGCCTCCAGCCTCGGCCGACTGTTTGCTTTTTTTTTGAACCTTTTTTTTAAGACCGGCCTGGTAGGCCTAAGCCCAACTGACAGACGTTTCTTTGTATTAACTATTACTGATACCGGTAAGGCAAAATTTTAAAACAATTTGCATTCTTATGTGGACATACCAGCATGCACCACACAGCCGGTACCAGTCCAGCAGTCTGATGGAAAATCAAACCATCCACTGATGTTAGCCATCTGCAGAATGCTGACATGTTGCCTATGATTATTTACTCTGATTACTGACTTGTAGGCCCTACTGCATACTGCAATATTCTACCCTTCCTGCAGTACTGTATCACTGAAGTAACCAATCAGTATTATTATTTTTTTTTATTATTATTATTGCCATACTTAAATACAATAATGTATATAAGGCAGTTTAGAGTCAAGCCTCTTTAACTGATAATAACTGACCTCTTAAGGAGGTCCGCTGGCACTCTATCTTAATAAATATATACTAAAATAAAATGCATGCAGTAAATATTACACCTACTGTATGGACGAAATGGTTACACAATACTGTATTTCCATGCAGAAGAGCAATAAGCTTTCAAGGTGTCAACCTCGTCGGTTAGTGAGTCGATAGTGGACTGGAGTTTGTGAAAATTCATTAGAATTTCATCATCATTTTTGAATTGTTGGAGAGCTGGTTAACCATGCTTATTGCGGCTCTATATGTTTGAATGTTTTTTAAAAATTGGTCAAACCATACATAAACATATTACAAAAATGGATCTGAAGAAAATTACTAAAAAAATTGTCGGATTGAAACTAATTTGCACATTTCGTGGTGCTAAAAAATTTCATTGCATGCATATTTTTTGAAAAATTTTCGAAAAATCTAAGTATCTACATGTAAATACACTTTTGTATTCAATACAACCACGCTGATTCCAAATCCGTTGTCTTATTTTTTTCACTGCAATTCAAGTTTTTCCGCAATTGCAAAATCAATTTTTTCGTATTTTACTACTTGCACTTTTTATGCTAAAGTGGTGCTTCTTAAAAAAAGTCAAAAAATTTCGAATTCTGACATAGAATATACACAATCTTGTTATAAATGTGTTCAACGTTCAAAAAAACTCAAGATCACCAATATATACGGCATTGGATATAAGTTAACTGAAACAAGTAGTTTATTTGAAAATTATATATTTGAAACGTTCTAGTAGGGGATATTTTCATTTTCGAGCCATTTTGGTTAGCTACAGCATATTATAATGGTCACCAATGAAATCAGCACATACGAAAACCTCAGTATTGGTGAGGATATTGACGTTGTATCCTATTTCAAAATTTGAAATTACACACTACTTGCACTTTTGGTGCTCTTGTGGTACTTTTCAAATTTCCACACCAAATTTTACCCATAATTGTTTTCAATCCGAAAATTCACAAGCCCAAGGTCAGTTTATTCTCCACTTAATTAAACATATACATTTTACAAATGCAAACTAGCATGTTTTAGTTTATAATTGTTATACAACAAAATATTAAAAGAAATGCCTAGGTGTTGTATAGGTCCAGTCACGCTTTTGCCTAGGTGTTGTTTAGGTCCAGTCACGCTTTTTTGGGTCAGTCACAAATTGTCACTAAACCTCCAACCACACCCATATTTAAATTGAAATTTAAATAGAATTTAAATCCTTTCATTCTAGGGTTTAAGTCATTGACATTGAAAAAATTATGTTATAAACTTTTATCTAATGTCACCATTCGATTTGCCATATCTGAAAACCTCGGCAAATATACTTAATTTCAAATTTTCATGTCTGGGAAGAAAATCTAGCTCGACAAACCGATTGGGACAAGTCCATCCCACAGTAGGACCCAGTCGGTGTAGTCTGGGACACTGATGATGACCAGTCGTCTGAAGGAAGTGTCTGGTTCTGAAACAAACAAACTGGTAATATAAATATAAAAATAGAACCCAATAACCCAAACAATTAAGTTATTCCCACATTATACAATTAAATAGTTATATATTTTTAATAACAAACAAACATTGAAAAAACGGAAAACAAAATTTGAAATGTTGTTCTAAAATATTTTTTAGTATTACTGTAGAGTTCATCATTTGGTAAAGTACAACTTTTACATTAACATTATATAAACGTAATATATTTCAGATATAATGATAGAATAGTTATTAATATATATGCAATAAATATATATAAACGTGACATTCACTAAAGTAATAATACATTGTATTTATGAAATAACAACCTCCTCAATTCTCCTACCACAAATTCTCTAACACCAAGCGATTTTGGGTCAGAGGTCTTTAATGATATATGACGGTTTATAGGCTGTTCTGAGGGTAATGGTGGCTCATACGTGATGGCTGTACAGACCACTACATTATTGCAACTTTCCTCGTCCATAGAGAACTCGTCCGTATAGAACTCCTGTTTGGTACTTCCCCTCATGTCATTAGGGGAATAATCGGTAAATTGAACCCTTATTTCCACACGGGGGTCTATATCCTTCTGATGCAATAGGTAGTGATGTTTTCCATTACACTTAACACATTTGTAGATGTCCTGTAAATTACACTTGCTTCTATTATGTCCGGCGCACAAGCACAGAAAACATACACTTAAAGAGGTTACAGTTTCTCTCCATTTTTCCAAAGACATTCCAATAAAGTCTGGACACTGCAGGAGCTGTTATAAGTTGTTGATTTAATTATCGGTTTTAGTTGTTTCAGGCCATTATGCTGTTGGTCGCTGTGTTTCTGGCTATCTGAGATATGATATGAGTTTTCACTTTCTTCGGATTCCTCCTCACAGGTTGATAGATCAGTTTGATAAGCTTGCTCCCGACGCCTAGTTGGGGTTGTTATGTCGGATTTCGAATCTAGGTAACGCTCGCGCCGCTGGGTAATCATCAGCAATGAGGATTCATAATTGAGATATTCCAGGATTACCGGCTACACATTGATGAAATAACAGAATATATAAATACTGATAATGGCACATTTCTGTTATGTTTTAGCAATTTGGATATTTTGTGCCATGCCAAATACATGTGCCACATACTATAAAGTGGCACTTCTGTGCCACTACATATTTTGAAACTATTTTTAATCGCATCAGCACCTTAGAAAACCTATAAATAACGATAATGGCATATTTCTGTTAAGCTTTAGCGATTTAACCCTATCCATACCGGGGGGGGGGACTTTTGGAGACGCACTTTATTTGATTGCTTGGTTCAAAGCCAAACCACATTTATTGCAAGTGAAATTCCGTTACTTTTCCTAAAATTTATTATTCTTTATCTTAAAACAAAAATTTATTTTCATATTATTATTTATGACCATGAAAATGACTCGTAAACTGACCTGTCTCTGAAACTGTCATATTATTGCTGAACTATTGTAGGAGGGAAATTTAAAATTCAATCAATTTAATATCAATTTAAAATCAATTTAAACATAATTATAGTATATAAATATTATATTTGAGCATTAGTGTGTGGCATATTTGGATAGAGGAATAAATTTTGTATCTAAAACTTTTTACTTTAAAGTAATATCATCACACCACACAAAGTTATATGCTTCCAAACTTTACGTCCCCAAAAGTCCCCCCCCCCCCCCCCCCGTAGTTTGAGCGTCTAAAATACCCCGGTATGGATAGCGTTAAATGTATTATTATTATTTAACGGCTTATTATTATCACAGCGCTACTTTCATCAAAGCTCACGTTCCCATGGTAGTATTTTATCAGTTAATCACTTAATATCTGATCATCTGATGGCAAGCATTACCATTACTCATATTAATATCCATTGTCAAGCATGCACCCCTATTAATGTTTGTGCCCCTGATTAATGTGAATCCATCATTAATGTTTGTGTTCCCGATTTATTTTAGTGTCTTTGATTACTGTTTTAGTCCCTTATTAATGTTTGTGTCCCTCATTAATCATTGTTGTATCCCTCATTAATGTTTGTCTCCCTGATTAATGTTTGTATCCCTGTTTAATGTTAGTGTCACTCATTATAATGTTTGTGTTAATGGTTTGTGCCACTTAATGTGTGTCCTTGATTAATCACGATACCGTTCCATCCCTTGCTTTAAAAATGGCTATTTTACAAAATTCGCTCACAGAGGAAGTGCGCGAAAGTGTGTCTAGTATTTTAGATTACCCTAATTTATATTTTGATGCTCTAAAGGAATTAAGACGTATCTATGTCGATACGCATTTAGTTGCTAATGAGTCCAGCAAACGACTTAAAACTTACCTGAAGTAAAAATGGGTAAAACACATTACGCCACTTTGAGAGAATTTTCAATAAAACTCAATGGTGCTATTAGCAGATTAAAACGATGCGGTTATACCGGCGACTTGTTTGCTAACAACAACATTGATGACGTCATGGCAAAATTACCTCCATCTTTTCATTACGAATGGAGTAAACGAGTTTTAGATAATCGTCCCCAACAACCATCACTAGAACATTTAAATAGTTGGATTGCCATAAAACTAGAGCGTGCTAAAATTGCTAAAGGAAGTTTACAGGCGGCAAGTAGTAATAAACACAATAATTCGGAAAGGTTGGTTCAGTCAAATCAAAAGAATGTTACCAGCACGAATAAAAATAAAAATCAGATTTCTAGCAAAGGTCAAATTACTATACAAACGCCTACAATAGCAGCAATTCATGCGCCATCTAGTGGTGATACTTTAAATTCAAATAAAGTTGAAAATCAAGGCGTTTCAAAAACAAAAAAGAAAGTTTCTACTAATTCAACTGCTATGGGTAGTGGTATATTTACACCACAGAGCAGTGTTATTGAAACCAGCTGTGTGGTGTGTAATGAATGGTAAACATGCTCTGATGAAGTGCAGTGTGTATATCAGTATGGATCCTGAAGACCGTGGTGATGTAATTCGCAAACATAATTTGTGTTTTGCATGCGGTGTTCCTGGTCATTCTGCAGTTGATTGTAAAATTAAAGTTCCGTGTGATGAGGAGGGCTGTTTTAAGCGTCACCATACTCTCCTCCATAATGCACCCAGAGTGTTTACTGCAAAGAATTTTAGCAGTAAAGGTTACGATTTTATTAAAAATTCTGACAGTGATAAGTCAAATTCCAAGCATGTGGGCACAGCATCGGTTTCAGCTGTTGCTGAACTTTCTAAAGTTGCTTTACAAATTGTTCCTGTATGCATCATAGAACAATCGTCTGGTAAGATTTTAAACAATAAATTCGCATTTCTAGACCCAGGTTCTGAAACTTCACTTATAACATCTCGATTAGCTGAACAATTAGGCTTAAAAGGTCCTAATAAAATTGTACAATTTGGTAATTTTCAGGATGACGGTAAAGTTGGGTTTGCTTGTGAGAGTGAATTTGCTGTGTCACACTGTAAGGGTGGTCTGCAATATCGTATTCCCAAAGCTTGGATCGTACCTCGTATTAATGTTGGTCAACAATATTTCGACCCCCTTGTACCAATGTCTGATACAGAACAGCTTCAGGTATCGCACATTCGCATAACTCCTTTAGATACTGAAAGTAATTTAGCAGATTCTGAATTTCAGTTACTCGATTCTGTTAAGAGATTCTGGACAACCGAATCATTTGGGGTAAGGCCTTGCAAGGCCCTTCCTATTGCGGCTGAAGAGTCTCGAGCTATAGAACTCTTAAACAAGAACACAAAATGTGTCAATAATCGCTATTTCACGAGTTTATTATGGGCAGAGGATAATACCAAATTGCCAAATAATATTTCCTCTGCATATAAGCGTCTTCTTTCAGTAGAGAGGCGACTTAAACGTGAACCTGAGTTAGCTACCATCTATGAATCCACAATCAATGGTTATATAGAAAAGGGTTTCGCTGTTAAGGTTGATTCCAAGGATCTTAAAGGGCCAGTAGGTAAGACTTGGTATCTTTCACACCATCCAGTTGTCCACCCATGTAAGCCTGGGAAGGTGAGGCCGGTGTTCGATGCATCGGCCAGACACAATGGTGTCTCCCTCAATGACAAACTTCTCAAGGGTCCTGATTTTTTAAACAGTCTTCAAGGCTGCCTTCTTAAGTTTAGGAAGAAGCCCATAGCAATATCTGGAGATATAACGGCTATGTATCATCAAGTGATGGTGAAGAAAGAAGATCAGGATTTTCTTCGTTTTTTATGGGGAGGCCTTGAACGGGTTGGTTCGTGAATGCTTTGGATGCCTCTTCAACATGTTCGTGTATCTATGCACTCAATCGAACTGCATTGGATAATGAACAGCAGTATCCTGTTGCTTCTAAAAAGGTTCTTTCGCATTTCTATGCAGATAACTATTTTGATTCGTGTGATAGTGAGGAAAAAGCTATAACCCTTGTTAAGAACATGATTGATTTACTTTCTTTGGGGAGCTTTCCACTAGGACAATGGATGTCTTCATCAAAGAGAGTGCTATCAACTATACCTACTAAGCAGTTAGCAAATCCATCAATCGACCTAGATCTTGATGAGCTTCCAATTGAGCGAGCCCTAGGTGTTCGTTGGGATTGTAGTAGAGATGCCTTCGTATTCTTTACACAGCTTAAGGATAAGATTCCGACAAAGAATGAATGTCCTGCGACAGGTGGCATCCATCTTTGATCCACTTGGTGTACTATCTCCCATTCTTTTAACCGCTAAAATCTTACTTCAGGATTGTTGGCGCCGTGAACTATCTTGTGATGAGAATCTTCATGATGATCTTAAAATTCGTTGGGAGGAATGGTTAAGTGATCTTTCCAACCTCCATAAGATAGAAATCCTCATCTTCTTTGCTATTCATCATCTTTTAGTCCTGTAGTCAAATCGCAGCTGCAGGTGTTTTCAGATGCGTCTGAAAGGGGGTTTGGTGCAGTTGCATATTTCCGTACTCTTCATTCCGATGATGCTATTGACATTAGTTTAGTCATGGCGAAATCTAGGAATGCTCCAGTAAAGCCCTTGACTGTACCTCAGCTGGAACTGCAAGGCGCCGTCATGGCAACTCGCCTTGCTAGCTTGATTTGTGAGGAATTGTCATTGATAATTTCAGAAGTAATGTTTCATTTAGATGCCAAGACTGTCCTTGGGTGGATAACTTCCTTAGCCTGTCGATATCATACCTTTAATTTAATTTAATTTAATTCTTTAATCCAGGCCAGTGGTACAGCCCATATAAAAACATATTGTATCATGTATACTACAAAGAAAAATAGAGCACAATATTTAAATTAGTTCCTACTGTAAACCCTACTGTAATGTATATAAAAAAAACTAATGCCATATTAAAGTAAACACATCGGGGCCCCAGGTCGTCGTATAAAATAGATGACACACAACGTATAAACATTCGTCAATGTAAATAAACGAGTTACTATATAAATAAGTACATACGAAAAAATATATCAACAGGTATTCACAATAAGGATTAAAGGCACATAAATAACAATACTCTCAATGCTTAAATAAACTAAATTAACTCACGAGTTCGGCTCTTCGTTTTATCCGTGTATAAATAAGAATGATAAATATATACATTATTCAAAAAAAGTGATTAATGTTAAATAATAATTAATAAATAATTAATTAAATAATTAATTAATAATGTTGTATGGTTAATATTAAAAAAAAAAAACCGAAAAATATTTATATTATTCATTAAATTAGTAAAAAGAGATTTAAAAAAACAAGAAAGTTAGCCTATTTAAGTATGTCATTCAAAAACAAAAATACAAAAAGTTAAGTCGCGTGGTCTACACCAAAGATACGGCTCGTCCGGTGAGTTACAAGGTTTACTACTTGAACAATACTATTTCCAGACTCCCTCACACGTTGCAATAACGAACATCGTGCATTGTAGCGGATATGGACGACCTTAGGCAGATTGAGTGATCCACACATGTATGACACACTGCAATCATACTTGAAACCAAATAGCTGTCTGATAATGTTATTGTAGGCTACTCTGTACCTATCGTAGATAGACTGCGTGTAGTTGCGACGAGCCCACACAGCGTTACAGTAAATCTGTGTGCAAAAAGCACGGAATAGCCTAATTTTGACATCTTTGCTACAGTTTGCGAATTTCCTAATTAAAAAATTCCCTCTCCTATAAAGGCTTGTCAGTTGATTAAGTATATCATAGCTGTCATCTGTCGTGTTATGAAAAATGTGTCCTAAGTATTTATACTTCTTAACTGTCTCTAAGTTAGTGCCGTTGATGGATATACTAGTTACTAATTCATTTTTATACGATTTAGGAACTAAATACATGAACTTTGATTTTTTGACGTTTATAACTATAGAATGCCTGATTGCGTAATCCTCGTACGTTTTTATCAGTTTCCTCATCCCTGATATCGAGTTTGAGGCTAGAGCTAAATCGTCTGCGTACATTAAGTGATTACATCTAGAATAATTTAATTGGCAGCCTACATTTGTACCCGTAAGTTCCATACTTAAGTCATCTATGTACACAGCATAAAAGTACCCGGAGAGTATCCCACCCTGTTTTGTTCCGTTTGTAACCCTAAAACTATCAGAAGTACACCCCCCCCATCTAACCGATAAATGTTGAAAACGATACCAAAACCTAAGTAACCTAATGTAAAATAAAGGAATGTCACGGTCGATTAACTTAGAGAACAGCTTGTAGTGGTTAACCAGGTCGAAAGCCTTGCTACTGTCAATGAAGCATATGTAAACGGGGCTGTCGTTATCTAAGTAGTGTTGTATGACCTCTTTCAAAGTGTACACACAGAGTTCAGTACCCGACTTTGGTTTGAAACCAAATTGGGAGTCGCTAGTTTTGAGTTTGCTACTGAATCTTTCTAGATATATTAATTCTAGAATTTTACTACTAACACTTGCAAGTGCAATTCCTCTGTAATTGTCAAAACTAGTGATGTCGTCATTTTTATCTTTTACAATGGGGAGGATATTGCAACGTATGAGGTCATCAGTGATGTAACCATGTACATTGAACGCACTAAAAACCGCAGCTAGATGAGAATACAGACGGCACGTACCGTTAGTGTAGTGCTCGCTTGTCAGTCCATCTGGACCGACCTTACCATTAGATAGTCTACCTATTGCAAATGCGACATGTATATCAGTGACAATCATATCATTATGAAAAGCAATAGTGTCAAATTTGGATTCGACGGTAGCCTTCGCAGAATCATTGTTGACTCTATTGTATAGGTTGTCGAACCGTTCTTTAAATAAATTACAAATATCAGGTTCGCCAACAGCGTTACCTACTTTACTGGAAAGCGGAACATTCGTGTTACAATGTTTCTTAACGTTATTCCAAAATTCACCCTGCTTGTGTGAGTACAATGATTCTGCTAGCTTATCCGCCCGCAGCTCAGTTTCTTTCCGTTTACATTGTTTTATTGCACGCTTAAATTCAAACTTTGACCGATAGTACTGTTGAAAAATAGGTCCGGCTCGGGGGCACCCGTGTGTTCGCCAAATTCTAAAAAATAACCTAGATTCCTTATACATCTCCTTTAATAAATCGTTCCAACCGGGAACATTCTTGGACTTAGGGTTAGGTCCTTTCAATTTTGGAATCGAATGATCTGCAGCTAGCTTTAGAGCACCGATTATATCGCTATAATATTTGTCAATGGCACATGTGTGTGAACTATTTTTACATTGTGCATTAGTGCAATTATATATGTCTGATGGTGTCAAAATATTGCTTAGCAGTTTATTTAAAACAGATTGATACTCGGCAATATTGGCGTTAGATGCCTTATTCCAATCGCACCTCCTAGTAGTGGTAGTTTTACCATTACCACCTTGATGATCGCTGGTCGCTGATGCGGGATCACAACCCGTATCAGTATCGCAAGCGTCAGCGGTAATATTAAAAGTACATGTAATGGGTAAATGATCAGTCACACACAAATCATAATGAATTTTTACAGATGACACAAGTGGAGTCATACTACCTGAACAGACCAAATGGTCGAGCCATGAACAGGTATTGTGTGCTGCAGAAATAAATGAAAAAGAATCGGCTGGTAAGAATTTGGCATCACAAATTGACATATTAAGATCATTGCACCAACTATCAGTAAACTTATAATATCTAGACTTAACATCAGCATTGAAATCTCCTATAACAACACAATGGGAACTATTCTCGCAATCGATAATACTACTTAGCTTTCCTAAAGTTTCTAGGAACTCATCATCGTTAATACTACATTCGTAAGGCAAGTAAATATTAAGAAATAGCACGGATACATTACCATCAGTTCTTAAACGGAGACCAAGAATTCTCGCTTCTCCGTAATCAACGATTTCGACAGATCGGGCGATACATTTTTTTGTATAGGAAACCAAGCCCACCGAATGGCCTACCCTGCAGTAAACACTGACTGTAGTCAACGGGAGAGGTTCCTCTAGCAAAATACCTATCATCCAACGTTGATAGAATACCTAAATCTTGTACAGGGAGCATGTGCTCCTGTACACATATTAAATCGGTCGATAAATTACATAAATCATTAATCACATTCCTGGACACCGCAGTACGAATCGAATTACAATTATAGGATGCCACTGAAAAATGGTCTTGCACAGGTGAGAGGTTTGCCATTACTAAGATAATAATTAAAGTAGCAAAACAAATTATAGCCATAATTTAAAATATGTTCTTTATAAAAATCGGAAACTAAAAATAAATTATAATATGAACGAATATAATCTAATTGGAAAACGCACCAGGTATTAAACTGGGCCGGGAATCGCTACTGTACCAGCAGGGACTGTTCAGCGCCAGCAGCGGGTTGTAAGTCGTCAGTTGTAGGCGGTAAATCACCACTACAGGGTTTCACGGGCATAATGGGGTCTACCGCGACCGCGGTAGCTCTCAAGGGAGCCCGCGGCCGGAACACGTTGCCATCGTTACGATTGATTTGTATGAACTCTCGTACTCGACAAAAACGTGGCCACGTATCAGGGCACATGAGTTCCTCGAAATCACCCAATTTACAGGTAATAACGAAGGATCGGAAGTAGTCGTTGTTACCAATAGCATTGCACTTGATATCATTATGTAAATTGTCCTTAACATACTTAATTATTGTCTGTGGTGTTACATCAAGAGCGCACCCTGACAAATATATCTTTCTGAGTGGTTGTACAGTACCGAAACCGCCGTTATTGGAGGTCCCAAAAACGAAACTCTTACGCATATTGGGATCCTGAGAGCAGCCCTTAGCATCTGTTGTCAACAGGCCCTTCCTCGATTGCCGTCTACTTACTTGAGATTTGCGGTGTTTACGTCTCTTCCCAGCGTCAATCCAAGGTCCGCTGTAGACAGCTTCATCATCGTCGGAAGACGAGTCCAGTGTTTCCGTACCGGACGTCGGATTCTCGTTGCGAACTACCCTCGAATCGGGAGCTGTAGGCTTATCAGCCACTATCTTCTTCGTAACCATATCATGCGAATGCGACCGTTCATTCCCTGCAAACATTTTGACGTCAATTTAACGTTAATTTACGTTAATATTCTACCATTCCAACGTTATTTTTTAACGTGCCCTTACGTTAAATTAACGTATTATTGGCCGGGGTTACTACGTTAAAAATATACATAAATTGTACTCAAATCATACTAATTAACTCATGTCTGAAAATAACGTTAACAGCCGTATTTTGTGAACGTTATTTTTTAACGTGCCCTTACGTTAAATTAACGTATTATTGGCCGGGGTTACTACGTTAAATAAATACGTTAAAAAAATACGTCAATTATACGTTAAAAAAATACGTCTATTATACGTTAAAAAAATACGTCAATTATACGTTAAAAAAATACGTCACTATTAAGTTATTTTTTATTCAAAACCATAAAAAAGTTTAAGTTTGAGATTTACTTCATGGACCACAGCGGCAGTTAGTTGGTGGACCTGCCTGCACACACAAAGCGCGGGGGGGGGGGGGGACGTAACCCTAACCTACACAGCCTACGCCTACGCCCCTACACCTACTATACCTTAGAAGTGGAACCTTCAATGCATTTACGCAGAATAAATATCGGAATATTTTTGAGAATAATTATGATGACTTTGATCGATTGCTAAGAATTTTGTTTAGATTCATATAAAATACTATCACATACCTATTTGGCCTCCACGTTGGATAAATCATTTGATTAAATTATTTAAATTTATTAGTTTATCAAACAATTTAATTGAGAATTTGAAATTAAATTTTAGTAAATGAATAACTATTTAGAATCTGACGTCATTTAACGTTAGATTTCCGTTTTTTGCGGACGTTGGGGATATAATTAAATCCAATTGTTTGTGCATTAACTAACTATATCAAACCTAACCATGGATTTTTCTACTTTTGCCCGGAATAAAACATAATTCAATTTACTTAGGTGAATCTGTATATTGTCTAAACGATACAAAACGATGTCAAAATAATAACTAAATTGAATGAAATAGTTAATAATTGAATGAAATATATTATGGCGTACTCATAAACAAGTAAATAGACATGTTATTTAAAATTAATAAATTTAACAGGGTTTGTAAACCAGTTCGTATGTTGCGGTACATCAACTTTTTGGTAAACGATTGAAACATTAAAAGTTGTTAAAATGTTACTGGAATATAAAATTAACTTACTATCAACTCATCAGGGGGGCTTTAATTTACGCAAGGCAAGGGAGGGGGGTGGTGGTCCAACATATCGTGACAGTTTGGTAGTTTGGAGTAGGGTGTATCGAAAAACGTGACAATAATAAATAAATATTTCATGTAATCAATGTAATTAGTAATGTTGATAAATATGGAACATATTGAGTGAAATGACATGGGGGGGGGGGGGGGGGGGTTGGGGTAAAAATCGTAAAAAAAAACGTTTCTTAATGTCCCTAGTGAGGTGATAATAAGTAAATCTATAATACCAGCATATATAACAATAGTCCCTAATTAGGTAGTAAGTGTGAAAGTAATAAGTTCCATTCGACACCCATTCATGACTCATTCGAAACTAGATCCTCAAACTCCTGCAGATCATCTCCATCAGTGGCTATCTGGTATGTAGCTCTCTTTTTACCTCCGGATAAACTACAAATAATAATTGTAAAAATTAAATGTGAAAAGGACTGAATGTTAGGGGTCTTTCAGTTAAGGACTTTCATAAGTAACGCAAAGCAAAAAGCCACCAGACCTAAACATTGCATGCTATCAGTTGACGCCAGTCGTAGTCAGCTGATCAGTAGGTTTGGAATGAGATATTATACGCACAAATGCAAGTTGGTTATTAAGAAGCTGAATTGAGTACGTTGGTTTTACTTCTTAACCCAGTTGTTAGCTGCCGCGTTTCCATTCATTGCATAATCCGTTACCATATCAATTTGAGACTCCACTCGAATATTAATTTATTTTATTTAACATATATTTGTTGAGTCGGTCTCTTGAGAATTTTATAATATTACTTATAGGGGCGACTTGTCTGTTTTTTTTGCAAACAGGTCAACATATTGAATTGGAGCTGGTTGTTTTCAGGGGGTTTTAATCAGCATAAATAAATAGTTCCCGGTATTTGTCCAGAATTCCTAGTTATTTTCCCGTTTCGATTTTTCCCGGGTTTTACCTGATTTCCCGGTTGTTACACATACACCCTGTAAAATATGTGAAATACAGACAGATAAATATACTTACTATTTCTCCCCACCAAAACGAGAAGGCGCCTGCCTAAAAAACACGGATATTGCACCTTCCGCCGTACTCTCTTCGAATCGGATATCTTTGATCACAGCACCTATAATAAAATATAAATAACCACAACAATGTAACATAAACAAATCATTAATCAGGGGCGAATTTCTTAAATTTCATCATAGGAGTTAATATATCATCAATTTAGACAATTTTATCGTTTACTGTTACTGTCTGTTAGTTGTTGTCAGCAGTATTTAAATTTATACTTCTAATTATACTACCTCTGCCGTTGTTTGGCAATACACCCTACCCTATCTCAAAATTAAAAAAAAATTTTATTTGACCAATTGGGGTAACTTGACACGCTCTTTTCAATGAAACTAAGAAAAGTGGGGTGTTCCTTTCATGAAATCGGACTTTTTCAATCTTAAAACACCCCATGGCAGCATCTTTAAATCAACGGCTGCGAGGCAAAACACCCCATAGCTAAATTCGACCATATAGGGTGCTTTGCCTTGTTAACTCTGTCGACCAAATAACCCTATCCTTGAGTTAGCCCCCCTCAGGTAAAATTTTCAAATTGTTGTTTCTTTATTTCATCTAGAGCAGAATTTAATGAGGAATACAAATCTGAAAACCGCTTAGTGAGACCTCTTTCAGTTCTCGAGTTATCACTGTTTTTCCGTATGACCGTCTGTCCGTCAAATTGTAAGAAAGACAGAAGACCGACAGTCAGACAGATCGACTAGATTCCACCAAAAATTAAAGCTGACATCGGAAATGAAATCAGCGACCCCGAAAACCACCGTAATGAACATTTTAGCTCGTTGGTGTGCATCCTTCGTGCCCGAAATAATTAACCAACCAGAACACAGACAGCCAATTTTGGTGGGACGGTTTAAACTTTGAAGGGCATTTTCTCGGAATGACATTTTTCATTTTCAAATTACTACTCCTCCGTCATTTTTTAACCAATTTTCTTCGCTTATGGCTCATTCGAACGAGCTTTGGAAGCTCTTTAAAAGTTATCTTATGGAATTTTGATAAATGTTACCATTTTTTTTAATTAGCCAATTTTAATTAAAAATATGATAATTATTTAATTAAATTAATTAATTAAAATAAAAATGGCTAATTAAAAATTCTATAAGATAACTTTTGTAAGAGTCGATCACGCTGAGTCCAAAAAAGTTTGTTTCAAGAAATTTGGACCAAAATTGAGGGACTAGTAGCAATTTTAGTGAAATC
>JAUCBJ010007577.1:0-27297 GCA_032718475.1 Nemertoderma westbladi
TACTTACCTAAACAGCCCCATAAGGTGGACTTACTTACCTAAACAGCCCCATAAGGTGGACTTACTTACCTAAACAGCCCCATAAGGTGGACTTACTTACCTAAACAGCCCCATAAGGAGGACTTACTTACCTAAACAGCCCCATAAGGTGGACTTACTTACCTAAACAGCCCCATAAGGTGGACTTTCTTACCTAAACAGCCCCATAAGGTGGACTTTCTTACCTAAACAGCCCCATAAGGAGGACTTACTTACCTAAACAGCCCCATAAGGTGGACTTTCTTACCTAAACAGCCCCATAAGGTGGACTTACTTACCTAAACAGCCTCATAAGGAGGACTTACTTACCTAAACAGCCTCATAAGGAGGACTTACTTACCTAAACAGCCCCATAAGGAGGACTTACTTACCTAAACAGCCCCATAAGGTGGACTTACTTACCTAAACAGCCCCATAAGGTGGACTTACTTACCTAAACAGCCCCATAAGGTGGACTTACTTACCTAAACAGCCCCATAAGGTGGACTTACTTACCTAAACAGCCCCATAAGGTGGACTTACTTACCTAAACAGCCCCATAAGGAGGACTTACTTACCTAAACAGCCCCATAAGGTGGACTTACTTACCTAAACAGCCCCATAAGGTGGACTTACTTACCTAAACAGCCCCATAAGGAGGACTTACTTACCTAAACAGCCCCATAAGGAGGACTTACTTACCTAAACAGCCCCATAAGGAGGACTTACTTACCTAAACAGCCCCATAAGGAGGACTTACTTACCTAAACAGCCCCATAAGGTGGACTTACTTACCTAAACAGCCCCATAAGGAGGACTTACTTACTTACCTAAACAGCCCCATAAGGAGGGCTTACTTACCTAAACAGCCCCATAAGGAGGACTTACTTACCTAAACAGCCCCATAAGGTGGACTTTCTTACCTAAACAGCCCCATAAGGTGGACTTACTTACCTAAACAGCCCCATAAGGAGGACTTACTTACCTAAACAGCCCCATAAGGTGGACTTACTTACCTAAACAGCCCCATAAGGTGGACTTACTTACCTAAACAGCCCCATAAGGAGGACTTACTTACCTAAACAGCCCCATAAGGTGGACTTACTTACCTAAACAGCCCCATAAGGTGGACTTACTTACCTAAACAGCCCCATAAGGAGGACTTACTTACCTAAACAGCCCCATAAGGAGGACTTACTTACCTAAACAGCCCCATAAGGAGGACTTACTTACCTAAACAGCCCCATAAGGAGGACTTACTTACCTAAACAGCCCCATAAGGTGGACTTACTTACCTAAACAGCCCCATAAGGAGGACTTACTTACTTACCTAAACAGCCCCATAAGGAGGGCTTACTTACCTAAACAGCCCCATAAGGAGGGCTTACTTACCTAAACAGCCCCATAAGGAGGACTTACTTAAAACCTAAACAGCCCCATAAGGAGGGCTTACTTACCTAAACAGCCCCATAAGGTGGACTTACTTACCTAAACAGCCCCATAAGGAGGACTTACTTACCTAAACAGCCCCATAAGGTGGACTTACTTACCTAAACAGCCCCATAAGGTGGACTTTCTTACCTAAACAGCCCCATAAGGTGGACTTACTTACCTAAACAGCCCCATAAGGAGGACTTACTTACCTAAACAGCCCCATAAGGTGGACTTTCTTACCTAAACAGCCCCATAAGGTGGACTTACTTACCTAAACAGCCTCATAAGGAGGACTTACTTACCTAAACAGCCTCATAAGGAGGACTTACTTACCTAAACAGCCCCATAAGGTGGACTTACTTACCTAAACAGCCCCATAAGGTGGACTTACTTACATAAACAGCCCCATAAGGTGGACTTACTTACCTAAACAGCCCCATAAGGAGGACTTACTTACCTAAACAGCCCCATAAGGTGGACTTACTTACCTAAACAGCCCCATAAGGTGGACTTTCTTACCTAAACAGCCCCATAAGGTGGACTTTCTTACCTAAACAGCCCCATAAGGTGGACTTACTTACCTAAACAGCCCCATAAGGTGGACTTACTTACCTAAACAGCCCCATAAGGAGGACTTACTTACCTAAACAGCCCCATAAGGTGGACTTTCTTACCTAAACAGCCCCATAAGGTGGACTTACTTACCTAAACAGCCCCATAAGGAGGACTTACTTACCTAAACAGCCCCATAAGGTGGACTTTCTTACCTAAACAGCCCCATAAGGTGGACTTACTTACCTAAACAGCCCCATAAGGAGGACTTACTTACCTAAACAGCCCCATAAGGTGGACTTTCTTACCTAATCAGCCCCATAAGGTGGACTTACTTACCTAAACAGCCTCATAAGGAGGACTTACTTACCTAAACAGCCTCATAAGGAGGACTTACTTACCTAAACAGCCCCATAAGGAGGACTTACTTACCTAAACAGCCCCATAAGGAGGACTTACTTACTTACCTAAACAGCCCCATAAGGAGGGCTTACTTACCTAAACAGCCCCATAAGGAGGGCTTACTTACCTAAACAGCCCCATAAGGAGGACTTACTTAAAAACCTAAACAGCCCCATAAGGAGGGCTTACTTACCTAAACAGCCCCATAAGGAGGGCTTACTTACCTAAACAGCCCCATAAGGAGGACTTACTTACCTAAACAGCCCCATAAGGTGGACTTACTTACCTAAACAGCCCCATAAGGTGGACTTTCTTACCTAAACAGCCCCATAAGGTGGACTTACTTACCTAAACAGCCCCATGAGGAGGACTTACTTACCTAAACAGCCCCATAAGGTGGACTTACTTACCTAAACAGCCCCATAAGGTGGACTTACTTACCTAAACAGCCCCATAAGGTGGACTTTCTTACCTAAACAGCCCCATAAGGTGGACTTACTTACCTAAACAGCCCCATAAGGAGGGCTTACTTACCTAAACAGCCCCATAAGGAGGACTTACTTAAAAACCTAAACAGCCCCATAAGGAGGGCTTACTTACCTAAACAGCCCCATAAGGTGGACTTACTTACCTAAACAGCCCCATAAGGAGGACTTACTTACCTAAACAGCCCCATAAGGTGGACTTTCTTACCTAAACAGCCCCATAAGGTGGACTTACTTACCTAAACAGCCCCATAAGGAGGACTTACTTACCTAAACAGCCCCATAAGGTGGACTTTCTTACCTAAACAGCCCCATAAGGTGGACTTACTTACCTAAACAGCCTCATAAGGAGGACTTACTTACCTAAACAGCCTCATAAGGAGGACTTACTTACCTAAACAGCCCCATAAGGTGGACTTACTTACCTAAACAGCCCCATAAGGTGGACTTACTTACCTAAACAGCCCCATAAGGTGGACTTACTTACCTAAACAGCCCCATAAGGAGGACTTACTTACCTAAACAGCCCCATAAGGTGGACTTTCTTACCTAAACAGCCCCATAAGGTGGACTTACTTACCTAAACAGCCCCATAAGGAGGACTTACTTACCTAAACAGCCCCATAAGGTGGACTTTCTTACCTAAACAGCCCCATAAGGTGGACTTACTTACCTAAACAGCCTCATAAGGAGGACTTACTTACCTAAACAGCCTCATAAGGAGGACTTACTTACCTAAACAGCCCCATAAGGTGGACTTACTTACCTAAACAGCCCCATAAGGTGGACTTACTTACCTAAACAGCCCCATAAGGTGGACTTACTTACCTAAACAGCCCCATAAGGAGGACTTACTTACCTAAACAGCCCCATAAGGTGGACTTACTTACCTAAACAGCCCCATAAGGTGGACTTACTTACCTAAACAGCCCCATAAGGAGGACTTACTTACCTAAACAGCCCCATAAGGAGGACTTACTTACCTAAACAGCCCCATAAGGTGGACTTTCTTACCTAAACAGCCCCATAAGGTGGACTTACTTACCTAAACAGCCCCATAAGGAGGACTTACTTACCTAAACAGCCCCATAAGGTGGACTTTCTTACCTAAACAGCCCCATAAGGTGGACTTACTTACCTAAACAGCCTCATAAGGAGGACTTACTTACCTAAACAGCCTCATAAGGAGGACTTACTTACCTAAACAGCCCCATAAGGTGGACTTACTTACCTAAACAGCCCCATAAGGTGGACTTACTTACCTAAACAGCCCCATAAGGTGGACTTACTTACCTAAACAGCCCCATAAGGAGGACTTACTTACCTAAACAGCCCCATAAGGTGGACTTACTTACCTAAACAGCCCCATAAGGTGGACTTTCTTACCTAAACAGCCCCATAAGGTGGACTTTCTTACCTAAACAGCCCCATAAGGTGGACTTACTTACCTAAACAGCCCCATAAGGTGGACTTACTTACCTAAACAGCCCCATAAGGAGGACTTACTTACCTAAACAGCCCCATAAGGTGGACTTTCTTACCTAAACAGCCTCATAAGGAGGACTTACTTACCTAAACAGCCTCATAAGGAGGACTTACTTACCTAAACAGCCCCATAAGGTGGACTTTCTTACCTAAACAGCCCCATAAGGTGGACTTACTTACCTAAACAGCCTCATAAGGAGGACTTACTTACCTAAACAGCCCCATAAGGAGGACTTACTTACCTAAACAGCCCCATAAGGTGGACTTACTTACCTAAACAGCCCCATAAGGTGGACTTACTTACCTAAACAGCCCCATAAGGAGGACTTACTTACCTAAACAGCCCCATAAGGAGGACTTACTTACCTAAACAGCCCCATAAGGAGGACTTACTTACCTAAACAGCCCCATAAGGAGGACTTACTTACCTAAACAGCCCCATAAGGTGGACTTACTTACCTAAACAGCCCCATAAGGAGGACTTACTTACTTACCTAAACAGCCCCATAAGGAGGGCTTACTTACCTAAACAGCCCCATAAGGAGGGCTTACTTACCTAAACAGCCCCATAAGGAGGACTTACTTAAAAACCTAAACAGCCCCATAAGGAGGGCTTACTTACCTAAACAGCCCCATAAGGTGGACTTACTTACCTAAACAGCCCCATAAGGAGGACTTACTTACCTAAACAGCCCCATAAGGTGGACTTTCTTACCTAAACAGCCCCATAAGGTGGACTTACTTACCTAAACAGCCCCATAAGGAGGACTTACTTACCTAAACAGCCCCATAAGGTGGACTTACTTACCTAAACAGCCCCATAAGGTGGACTTACTTACCTAAACAGCCCCATAAGGTGGACTTTCTTACCTAAACAGCCCCATAAGGTGGACTTACTTACCTAAACAGCCCCATAAGGAGGGCTTACTTACCTAAACAGCCCCATAAGGTGGACTTACTTACCTAAACAGCCTCATAAGGAGGACTTACTTACCTAAACAGCCTCATAAGGAGGACTTACTTACCTAAACAGCCCCATAAGGTGGACTTACTTACCTAAACAGCCCCATAAGGTGGACTTACTTACCTAAACAGCCCCATAAGGAGGACTTACTTACCTAAACAGCCCCATAAGGTGGACTTACTTACCTAAACAGCCCCATAAGGTGGACTTTCTTACCTAAACAGCCCCATAAGGTGGACTTACTTACCTAAACAGCCTCATAAGGAGGACTTACTTACCTAAACAGCCCCATAAGGAGGACTTACTTACCTAAACAGCCCCATAAGGTGGACTTACTTACCTAAACAGCCCCATAAGGAGGACTTACTTACCTAAACAGCCCCATAAGGTGGACTTTCTTACCTAAACAGCCCCATAAGGTGGACTTACTTACCTAAACAGCCCCATAAGGTGGACTTTCTTACCTAAACAGCCCCATAAGGTGGACTTACTTACCTAAACAGCCTCATAAGGAGGACTTACTTACCTAAACAGCCTCATAAGGAGGACTTACTTACCTAAACAGCCCCATAAGGTGGACTTACTTACCTAAACAGCCCCATAAGGTGGACTTACTTACCTAAACAGCCCCATAAGGTGGACTTACTTACCTAAACAGCCCCATAAGGAGGACTTACTTACCTAAACAGCCCCATAAGGTGGACTTACTTACCTAAACAGCCCCATAAGGTGGACTTACTTACCTAAACAGCCCCATAAGGAGGACTTACTTACCTAAACAGCCCCATAAGGAGGACTTACTTACCTAAACAGCCCCATAAGGTGGACTTTCTTACCTAAACAGCCCCATAAGGTGGACTTACTTACCTAAACAGCCCCATAAGGAGGACTTACTTACCTAAACAGCCCCATAAGGTGGACTTTCTTACCTAAACAGCCCCATAAGGTGGACTTACTTACCTAAACAGCCTCATAAGGAGGACTTACTTACCTAAACAGCCTCATAAGGAGGACTTACTTACCTAAACAGCCCCATAAGGTGGACTTACTTACCTAAACAGCCCCATAAGGTGGACTTACTTACCTAAACAGCCCCATAAGGAGGACTTACTTACCTAAACAGCCCCATAAGGTGGACTTACTTACCTAAACAGCCCCATAAGGTGGACTTTCTTACCTAAACAGCCCCATAAGGTGGACTTTCTTACCTAAACAGCCCCATAAGGTGGACTTACTTACCTAAACAGCCCCATAAGGTGGACTTACTTACCTAAACAGCCCCATAAGGAGGACTTACTTACCTAAACAGCCCCATAAGGTGGACTTTCTTACCTAAACAGCCTCATAAGGAGGACTTACTTACCTAAACAGCCTCATAAGGAGGACTTACTTACCTAAACAGCCCCATAAGGTGGACTTTCTTACCTAAACAGCCCCATAAGGTGGACTTACTTACCTAAACAGCCTCATAAGGAGGACTTACTTACCTAAACAGCCCCATAAGGAGGACTTACTTACCTAAACAGCCCCATAAGGTGGACTTACTTACCTAAACAGCCCCATAAGGTGGACTTACTTACCTAAACAGCCCCATAAGGAGGACTTACTTACCTAAACAGCCCCATAAGGAGGACTTACTTACCTAAACAGCCCCATAAGGAGGACTTACTTACCTAAACAGCCCCATAAGGAGGACTTACTTACCTAAACAGCCCCATAAGGTGGACTTACTTACCTAAACAGCCCCATAAGGAGGACTTACTTACTTACCTAAACAGCCCCATAAGGAGGGCTTACTTACCTAAACAGCCCCATAAGGAGGGCTTACTTACCTAAACAGCCCCATAAGGAGGACTTACTTAAAAACCTAAACAGCCCCATAAGGAGGGCTTACTTACCTAAACAGCCCCATAAGGTGGACTTACTTACCTAAACAGCCCCATAAGGAGGACTTACTTACCTAAACAGCCCCATAAGGTGGACTTTCTTACCTAAACAGCCCCATAAGGTGGACTTACTTACCTAAACAGCCCCATAAGGAGGACTTACTTACCTAAACAGCCCCATAAGGTGGACTTACTTACCTAAACAGCCCCATAAGGTGGACTTACTTACCTAAACAGCCCCATAAGGTGGACTTTCTTACCTAAACAGCCCCATAAGGTGGACTTACTTACCTAAACAGCCCCATAAGGAGGGCTTACTTACCTAAACAGCCCCATAAGGAGGACTTACTTAAAACCTAAACAGCCCCATAAGGAGGGCTTACTTACCTAAACAGCCCCATAAGGTGGACTTACTTACCTAAACAGCCCCATAAGGTGGACTTTCTTACCTAAACAGCCCCATAAGGTGGACTTTCTTACCTAAACAGCCCCATAAGGTGGACTTACTTACCTAAACAGCCCCATAAGGTGGACTTACTTACCTAAACAGCCCCATAAGGAGGACTTACTTACCTAAACAGCCCCATAAGGTGGACTTTCTTACCTAAACAGCCCCATAATGTGGACTTACTTACCTAAACAGCCCCATAAGGAGGACTTACTTACCTAAACAGCCCCATAAGGTGGACTTACTTACCTAAACAGCCCCATAAGGTGGACTTACTTACCTAAACAGCCCCATAAGGTGGACTTACTTACCTAAACAGCCTCATAAGGAGGACTTACTTACCTAAACAGCCTCATAAGGAGGACTTACTTACCTAAACAGCCCCATAAGGTGGACTTACTTACCTAAACAGCCCCATAAGGTGGACTTACTTACCTAAACAGCCCCATAAGGTGGACTTACTTACCTAAACAGCCCCATAAGGAGGACTTACTTACCTAAACAGCCCCATAAGGTGGACTTTCTTACCTAAACAGCCCCATAAGGTGGACTTACTTACCTAAACAGCCTCATAAGGAGGACTTACTTACCTAAACAGCCTCATAAGGAGGACTTACTTACCTAAACAGCCCCATAAGGTGGACTTACTTACCTAAACAGCCCCATAAGGTGGACTTACTTACCTAAACAGCCCCATAAGGTGGACTTACTTACCTAAACAGCCCCATAAGGAGGACTTACTTACCTAAACAGCCCCATAAGGTGGACTTACTTACCTAAACAGCCCCATAAGGTGGACTTTCTTACCTAAACAGCCCCATAAGGTGGACTTTCTTACCTAAACAGCCCCATAAGGTGGACTTACTTACCTAAACAGCCCCATAAGGTGGACTTACTTACCTAAACAGCCCCATAAGGAGGACTTACTTACCTAAACAGCCCCATAAGGTGGACTTTCTTACCTAAACAGCCCCATAAGGTGGACTTACTTACCTAAACAGCCCCATAAGGAGGACTTACTTACCTAAACAGCCCCATAAGGTGGACTTACTTACCTAAACAGCCCCATAAGGTGGACTTACTTACCTAAACAGCCCCATAAGGTGGACTTACTTACCTAAACAGCCCCATAAGGTGGACTTACTTACCTAAACAGCCCCATAAGGTGGACTTACTTACCTAAACAGCCCCATAAGGAGGACTTACTTACCTAAACAGCCCCATAAGGTGGACTTACTTACCTAAACAGCCCCATAAGGTGGACTTACTTACCTAAACAGCCCCATAAGGAGGACTTACTTACCTAAACAGCCCCATAAGGAGGACTTACTTACCTAAACAGCCCCATAAGGAGGACTTACTTACCTAAACAGCCCCATAAGGAGGACTTACTTACCTAAACAGCCCCATAAGGTGGACTTACTTACCTAAACAGCCCCATAAGGAGGACTTACTTACTTACCTAAACAGCCCCATAAGGAGGGCTTACTTACCTAAACAGCCCCATAAAGAGGGCTTACTTACCTAAACAGCCCCATAAGGAGGACTTACTTAAAAACCTAAACAGCCCCATAAGGAGGGCTTACTTACCTAAACAGCCCCATAAGGTGGACTTACTTACCTAAACAGCCCCATAAGGAGGACTTACTTACCTAAACAGCCCCATAAGGTGGTTTTCTTACCTAAACAGCCCCATAAGGTGGACTTACTTACCTAAACAGCCCCATAAGGAGGACTTACTTACCTAAACAGCCCCATAAGGTGGACTTACTTACCTAAACAGCCCCATAAGGTGGACTTACTTACCTAAACAGCCCCATAAGGTGGACTTTCTTACCTAAACAGCCCCATAAGGTGGACTTACTTACCTAAACAGCCCCATAAGGAGGGCTTACTTACCTAAACAGCCCCATAAGGAGGACTTACTTAAAAACCTAAACAGCCCCATAAGGAGGGCTTACTTACCTAAACAGCCCCATAAGGTGGACTTACTTACCTAAACAGCCCCATAAGGAGGACTTACTTACCTAAACAGCCCCATAAGGTGGACTTTCTTACCTAAACAGCCCCATAAGGTGGACTTACTTACCTAAACAGCCCCATAAGGAGGACTTACTTACCTAAACAGCCCCATAAGGTGGACTTAATTACCTAAACAGCCCCATAAGGAGGACTTACTTACCTAAACAGCCCCATAAGGAGGGCTTACTTACCTAAACAGCCCCATAAGGAGGGCTTACTTACCTAAACAGCCCCATAAGGAGGACTTACTTACCTAAACAGCCCCATAAGGAGGGCTTACTTACCTAAACAGCCCCATAAGGTGGACTTACTTACCTAAACAGCCCCATAAGGTGGACTTACTTACCTAAACAGCCCCATAAGGAGGGCTTACTTACCTAAACAGCCCCATAAGGTGGACTTACTTACCTAAACAGCCCCATAAGGAGGACTTACTTACCTAAACAGCCCCATAAGGAGGACTTACTTACCTAAACAGCCCCATAAGGTGGACTTACTTACCTAAACAGCCCCATAAGGAGGACTTACTTACCTAAACAGCCCCATAAGGAGGACTTACTTACCTAAACAGCCCCATAAGGTGGACTTACTTACCTAAACAGCCCCATAAGGTGGACTTACTTACCTAAACAGCCCCATAAGGTGGACTTACTTACCTAAACAGCCCCATAATGTGGACTTACTTACCTAAACAGCCCCATAAGGAGGACTTACTTACCTAAACAGCCCCATAAGGTGGACTTACTTACCTAAACAGCCCCATAAGGTGGACTTACTTACCTAAACAGCCCCATAAGGAGGACTTACTTACCTAAACAGCCCCATAAGGTGGACTTACTTACCTAAACAGCCCCATAAGGTGGACTTACTTACTTACCTAAACAGCCCCATAAGGAGGGCTTACTTACCTAAACAGCCCCATAAGGTGGACTTACTTACCTAAACAGCCCCATAAGGTGGACTTACTTACCTAAACAGCCCCATAAGGAGGACTTACTTACCTAAACAGCCCCATAATGTGGACTTACTTACCTAAACAGCCCCATAAGGAGGACTTACTTACCTAAACAGCCCCATAAGGAGGACTTACTTACCTAAACAGCCCCATAAGGAGGACTTACTTACTTACCTAAACAGCCCCATAAGGAGGGCTTACTTACCTAAACAGCCCCATAAGGTGGACTTACTTACCTAAACAGCCCCATAAGGAGGACTTACTTACCTAAACAGCCCCATAAGGTGGACTTACTTACCTAAACAGCCCCATAAGGAGGGCTTACTTACCTAAACAGCCCCATAAGGTGGACTTACTTACCTAAACAGCCCCATAAGGAGGGCTTACTTACCTAAACAGCCCCATAAGGTGGACTTACTTACCTAAACAGCCCCATAAGGAGGATGATATATCGGCCTCCGAACAACATCAACCACATCTCGTTGGTGGATTTCTCCGCCAGGAATTTCTTCTCATTGATTACCATCCAGAGTGCGAACAGGAACATAATGGAGCCGTGGCCGCAGTCGCCGAACATAACGGCGAAGAGGAAGGGGAATGTGATGAGGGTGAATGGCGCGGGGTTGATCTCGCGGTAGTCGGCCACCCCGTAGGCGTCGACGATGGCCTGGAAGCCGTTGGTGAACTTGTTGGTTCGGTGGTACGTGGGCGGGGTGCGTCGGGTCGCCATGGTGTTTATGATGGCGGGTATATCGGTCCCGCTCCGCTCGGTGCCGCGTCGAGCCGCCAGGTTCACTCGGTCCAACTCGCTCGACGGACACCAACCCTCCGCGATTATAGCCTTCTGCGTGTTACAGAGATTGAGCGTGTGGTAGACGGCCTTTATCTTCTTCACTTTACGGAACCACACCCGTATAGACCTCGCGGCGTTGCTGAGCAGCCTGGTCTGGTGCTCCGCGGTCTGGGACAGCACCGTCTGTATGTCCTCGATCCGGGTCATCACGCCCATGGACATCTCGCGCCGTTCCGCTTGGCTCTCCGGACACGGGTACATCGTCGCTTTATAACCCTCGCAGATCTTTCGAACTTTCGTCTTCAGCTGTTCCCCCTGGAAGAAAATGATGAAGACGCATTTGGAGACCTCCTCGCCGGTGACGGGGTCCTCTAACGGGGTCTCTATTTCGGTCTGGCGGAGGAACACGTTCCCGCGACAAGCGCGCCACAACATGCGTTCGAACGAGGGAACCCGTTCCCTCGCGATCACGCCTGCGATGAAGCCGAACTTGGGCGACTGTTGCGAGTCGCCGGAAGAACTTCCGATCGGCGCCTCCGCGCTCAGCAACGAGGTGCTCATCGACTCCTCCGAGCGGCTCGTCTGACCCAACGTCAACTGCGCTTCGTCGAAAAAGGTCTGCGTCTTACGGAGAATGTGTTTCAACTCGGTCAACTCCAACTTGTTCTTCATCAACGTCTCCTTATTGGAATTAACTTCCTTCAACTCGTTCTCTAACTTCTCGAAGGTCAACTCGAGGTTGAACATCTCGCTGGGCATCGGCGTCTCCGGGTTTTCCCCGCTGTCCGGCGGCGACTGGTTTATACACTTGCGGCATTCCTTCTCGATGTAGCGGAGTTTCCGTTCCATCTCATCGCAGCGGCGCACCTCGTTGATGTACTTCCGTTGGAACTCGTTCACGTTCTCGTTTAGGTCCGAGAACTGCACGAGGCCAAGCTCTCCGAATTCCGACACACACGCGTACGCAGAGTCGTTCTGTAGAAACATCTGGATCCGCGTCATCTCCTCCGAACGGAAAGATATACCGACGTCTCGCTCTGAGATATTCATAGCTCGTTTTGTTAGTCTCAGTAGGCCAAAGTCCAGAAGTCTGAATATCAGTACAGCAGTACTGCAGTAAGTAGAGCATGTACAGAACTGCTGAACTACTGAACTACAGCAGTACCGGTAGAGGATGACCGTGACAGAGTGACTGGGTGTATGTCAGTATGTAGGCCTACCTGCCTACTGCTGCACTGCTGTAGTATGGTGGCCGTTGCTGCCACTATAAAACTCTTGATAAAATATTTAAATAATAAATAAGTGGAAAAAATATCTTGAAGAAAAAATAATAAAAAAAAATATATCTTAAAAAAAATCAGTAAAATAAAATATCTTAAAAAAAATCAGTATAATATAATATCTTTAAAAAAATCTCAGTTTTAAATAATATCTTGAAAAAAAAGGTAAAAAAATACTCAGGAAAAATTTCCATAAAAAATAAATACTGTTAACATCCCACGTGGCCCAGGGCTGCCATCACCCCATAATCAGATAACAGTTGGCCCATGCCCATGGCTGCCATTAAAAAAACTAACAGTAAAAAAAATAAAATACCCCCTCGTGGCCAAGGGAGGGTTGCCACTGCCCCCAGAATCAGTAATAGTATTGGCCCATGGCTGCCATTCCATTAATACAACTAATAGTAAAAAAAAATAAAATACCACCTCGTGGCCCACCGCTGGAATTGGAATTGTTTTATTGACATCAAAGTATGAAAACGAAAGTAAATGTGGTAGAGTATAAACTAACACCGACATAAGAAACACATAATTTAAGACGGACTTGCACATGAGATACTACCGGTAGTTCGAGTTATACTAAAATATAAATGAAATATGATGTCGGGGATAGCCCCATGAGACAATGTCTTGTTTCCATGGGGGTCCCCTGGAAATACATGTCCAGTAGTTTAAAACTAAATGAAAGAACACATTAAAATATCACGCGGATTATTAAAATATTTTACTTAAAATTCCTACAGTATAAAGATTTACTAAAATGAGTTAAATAAAAGGACATACATTAAAAGTATAACGATTTAATAAAAAGATTTGGTATAAAATAAGCATATACTGTAATATAATATAAATAAATAGAAATCGGTAAAGAGGCAGATATTTTGGCGACACACATAATTTGGATTGTTTAAAATACATTAAAATAATTACCCGGGTTGAAGCATTAAAATATGACGGACAATATGATGGACAGTATAGGTGGACAACTATATAGGCCACTTAAGTAAATTATTATTAAATATTAGTAATATTACTAAATATATTAAATTATATTATATTATATTATATATATTATATTAAAAAGATATTAAATTATTAAAGAAAAAAATTATATTTAATAATAGTCAATAATCCAATCTTAATAATAACCAAAAAATAAAAAAGATCCTGCTACCACTATGGCAGTAATGTGGTACTTACTACCTGCATTTTGCAACGTTAGGCCTATTGCTGACCGAACGAAAACTGCCCTGGTTCATGTGGGGATCGAACCCATGACATACGGGAGATGTGAGATGATGTTCATTTCAATTATTCAATTATTTATTTCATATATTAACATATTTTAATATTTTTAATAATTAATATTTTAATATTAATTATAAATGCTAATTTTTACTCATTACTACATTTCACATTTGATTAAATTTACTTAGGTTAATTTACAATAAGTTGAGTAAATTACTGTATATTTATTGTAGGTATATTCTGTCTTCCGTGCCTCAGTGAGGCATAGTCTATGTCAGGTCTTAAATGGGAGTCTTACAAATTCGAACGTCAACGAACAAATTCGAAGGTTACTGTTCCACCTTGGTGTAGTGGTTGCATTGAATTCACATCTCCCGTATGTCATGGGTTCGATCCCCGCATGAACCAGGGCAGTGGCATTTCGCCCTCTAGCGGCAGAATACTCTGTGACTCTGCAAAAGATACAGCTCATATTGTAATAGATGCCGATTGGGGGATCAAAATTAATTAATAAGTCTAAAGACTAAATAAGTCTCAAACATCTTGCCTCATGGCTCGCCCCTTAGAACTCTTAACCCTATCCATACCGGGGGGGGGGGGGGGGGGGGGGACTTTTGGAGACGCACTTTATTTGATTGCTTGGTTCAAAGCCAAACCACATTTATTGCAAGTGAAATTCCGTTACTTTTCCTAAAATTTATTATTCTTTATCTTAAAACAAAAACTAATTTTCGTATTATTATTTATGACCATGAAAATGACTCGTAAACTGACCTGTCTCTGAATCTGTCATATTATTGTTGAACTATTGTAGGAGGGAAATTTAAAATTCAATTAATCAATTTAATATCAATTTAAAATCAATTTAAACATAATTATAGTATATAAATATTATATTTGAGCATTAGTGTGTGGCATATTTGGATAGAGGAATAAATTTTGTATCTAAAACCTTTTACTTTAAAGTAATATCATCACACCACACAAAGTTATATGCTTCCAAACTTTACGTCCCCAAAAGTCCCCCCCCCCCCCCCCCCCCCCCCCCGGTAGTTTGAGCGTCTAAAGTACCCCGGTATAGATAGGGTTAAGCAATATAACTTTATCGTTTTGCGGATTGTAAATAACAAAGCTAGAGAAGATGTTAATTTTCAAATAATACGCCCTCTAGCGGCAGACAGGGGAACTTCAGACTACTCTATGTCTCCGCAAAAGATATGGCCTTTGCCGTAGTAAATAGATGCCTACCGAGTTTAAACCTATTCGGAATGAAAATATCAAAATTCCAAGCCTTGATCTGTACACAAATTTATAGGTGTTTCATCAAAGGGGCTGCTAACAGAGGGGGCTGCTGATTTATTTGCCTTGGGGGTATACGTGTAGATTAAATGCAATAGAGACCGGGTCGTATCTACTTAATGAATAACGAGGGCAGAGGAGGGGGCCCGCTGTTGAGCGTAGTTGATAGTTGCCTCACTGAAATGTGGCGCGTGGGATGCGATAGAGTAATTAGTTGCCAGTAGGGAGCCGTATACCATAGACATTATAAACATAAATATAGACATTATGTCATAGTGATCTCATTGGTAATATAAAAACTAATTAATCTAAAAATAGAAATCAATGTATAAAGTAAAAGTAATACAATTTATTAATTTAAAATAAAGTACAAATGAATAAATAAAGTAAAATAAAATGCAAATAATTAATTAAAATTAAATACATATAAATAAGTATTAATAAATAAAAGAGCCGCGTTGTCACTTATGACACCCTCTTGGCCCTCTAGGCGATAGTTAGACAACAGTGACACCATTGCGTATCGGATTGATTAATTAGGATAATCAATTAAACCCTAATTAGGAGTCGTAAGACACCTATTGGGGTTTAATTGTACTAATTAATTGATGACACCTGTCAATTAGGGTCTAATTGGCCTATTTAGGAGGTGTCACCCAGACAGTCTGGCGCCAGTCAGTGGGGTCCAACTGTCGCTGAGCCGCCCAAGACCCTACTACTCCCGATAAACATAGCCTATTCATTACTTAGTTGATCAAGAGTGGGTTGGTTTAGCCCCGTCAACTAAATAAGTCATTGAGGGCTATAGCGCCTAGGGCACCATTGAAGGCAAAGGCTTGATGCGCATCTGCATTAGAGATGATACACGCCCCGCCCTGTCTATACTGGATGCTCTTCTACCAGTGTTAGGTAACCTAACCCAGGAGGCACACTTGGCTCAGGGTGTAACAAATGGACCCCAACTGTGTAACAAATCAACCAATGACTAGACATGCTGACAAGGTCGGCGGAAGGTAATCAACCAACGGCGACCTACTGCGAAGACGCTTGTAGGAGTTGCGACCCCAAGCGGTTTACTCCCGCAACTGAAAGATATGAGTATAAGAACCCTCCAGGAGAAATACCGGCTCGGTCGTCGCCCGGGTCAACAAGGACCGCGTCCCTCAGTGGTACACCAGGCTGGGATCGATAAATTGGCTACTGGAACGGAAGACAGAGAAGAAAGAAGAACCAACCTGTTGAAATGTAAAAAGACACTAAAGATTGCTAAAGATTGCTGATTGAACGCACGCACGCTGAAAACACATACCAAACAGGGTGACATGGTCGCTCTGGCAATGGAATATAACATCGACATCATCTGCATCCAAGAACATCGGATTTGTCATGAAGACACTGCCATGAAGTACAATGCATTGGAAATGAATGGATGTTAGTAACAAGCTCAGCAGTAAGAAACTCGGCCAATGCATCAATTGGTGGAGTAGGAATTCTGCTAAGCCCATTTGCACTTAAGACCCTAAACAACATCGAATCTATAAATTCCAGGGTTATGATAGCAACATTTGATGCTACAGTCCAACCAATGCCTCAGAGACAGAACAAGCAGTCAAGTTTTATGAAGAACTGACTGGACTTATAAAGGACATTCCGAAACATAATGTTAAAGTCATTGCTGGTGACCTGAATGCGCAAATTGGCCCAGAAGACATCAAGGGTTACACCTATAACACCAGTTCTAACAGAAATGGGTACTTACTTTTCAACCTAATGGAAGAATGTGAATTGATACCAACAAACAACACATTCGAAAAGAGTAAGGGGAAGCTATGGACCTTTCAATACCCCAATGGAACCAAAGCACAACTGGATTACATCCTTATAAACAAAAAGTGGAGAAACAGCATGATCAACTGCGAGGCATACAGCTCGTTCAACCTAATTGGTTCGGACCACAGAATTGTGACTGCAGAGATCAGACTCTGTTTGAGAGCCAGCAAATCCAGGACAAGCAAGCAAATCAAATATGACTGGGAGAAACTCAGAACTGACAATGCTGTAAAGGATGCTTATATAGTAGAAGTTCAAAACCGCTTTGAAGCACTTCAGTCAATGGATGAAGACCAATCCACCAATTCAATATACCAGAATATAATAACAGCCCACAAGGAAACAGCTAAGAGGCATATCCCCCAGAAACCTAAACGAAAACAGTATGTGCCATGGCAAAACTCTGAGGTTACTTGTAAGAGAGAAGATCTTAAGATAGCCTACAAAGTTAAAATCGAAAAACCAACAACCGAAAACATTAACAAGGTTGAGAAAGCTAAGGACGATCTTAAATTGGCCTACAACATCAGCCAGGAAAAGTTCATACAGGATAAAACTGAAGCAATTACAACTGCTCACATACAGCAACAATCAAGACTTACCTGGCAAACTGTAAATGAGGTATCTGGTCGGAAAAGTTGTGCAAAGGGGCGCCTCAAAGCCGATAGTCCTGAAGAACGTGTTGGGAAGTGGACAAATCACTTCAGCAACTTGGTGGGCAGCCACCAAACATCGAGGTCAGCCCTACAAGGAAAATATATGACAAGACACTACCTATAGAAACAGGGGGTTTCACACCTGCCGAACTCCAAAGAAGCCTTAAAAGCATGTCCAATAATAAAGCGAGTGGATTAGATGAAATCCCAGCGGAGGTATGGAAAACCGGAGTTCTAAACAGACCATTATTGAATGTTTGCAACAGGTTGGATTGCATATAAATGCTACAAAGACCGAATTCATGACCTTTAATGTTGATGGAAACTTGACAACCATTGGTAATAATCAACTACGGAAGGTCGATGACTTCCAGTACCTTGGATCATGGATAGAGAGTAGCAAAAAGGACATAGAAGTTAGGAAAGCAAAGGCTTGGGTAGCTCTATCAAAAATGGATACCATCTGGAAATCAGATCTCTCCAGGCACCTGAAGACTAAGTTCTTTCGAGCCACAGTGGAAAGTGTATTTTTATACGGGGGTGAGACCTGGATATTGACTAAATCACTTGAACAACGAATTGATGGTTGCTACACAAGACTACTAAGGGCAGCCCTAAACATCAGCTGGAGACAACACATGACAAACGCCGAGCTTTATGGTACAATACCTGCAGTATCAACCACCCTCCGTGAACGCAGATTAAGATTCAGTGGGCACTGCTGGCGAAGTAAAGACAAGGTCATACCAGATCTACTTCTCTGGCAACCAACTCATGGAAAGCGTAGTCGTGGACGACCGGCCATAACATATATAGATCAACTTGAAAGGGATACTGAACTTGGGAGAAACGAAATTGCGACAACTATGGAGAATCGGGAAACCTGGAAGGATCTCATTTCCACTGTCCGAGTTCGCTCGACCTAGTAGTAGTAGTAATACTGTAATTATTTATTACTTGGGAATTTTATTTTTAAATTGGTACTTTTTCGTTGCTAAATTCTTTATAAAGATAACCGATTGTAGGCTAGGCTACTACTGTTTTACTCCTTATACTCAAAGTTAATTAAATAATTTAGTGTTCTCGGGTACTACTTATTATGTATAACTAGAGAGCCGCTTAAATACATAAAACCAATATTGGATATTGAGTTCCGTTTTGGAGTTCGTCTTGTAGTGTAGACACTAGTAAAGTTGCAATAACATTTACAAAAATGGCGTTCAATGTAGCAAGCTCTTTTAACACGTAATGAAATTCAAGTAGGCCTAATTCCACCCAAAATATTTTATTTTACTTATTTCGCCGGGAAAAAAGTAAAATCAATGCCATAGGGTTACTTTTTTCCCTATGGAAAAAAGTTATCTGTTTTTCCTCCCGATTTTGGGGTTCGAGCCCGATTCCCGATTCGAGCAAAAAAGTAATAATTTAAGAATAAAATATTTTAAACTCAGAAAAGGGAAAAGTCTGACAATCACCACACCACCGTAATTAAAATAATGTTGTTTGTGTTAAAATAATGTTGTTTGTGTTAAAATAATGTTGTTTGTGTTAAAATAATGTTGTTTGTGTTAAAATAATGTTGTTTGTGTTAAAATAATGTTGTTTGTGTTAAAATAATGTTGTTTGTGTTAAAATAATGTTGTTTGTGTTAAAATAATGTTGTTTGTGTTAAAATAATGTTGTTTGTGTTAAAATAATGTTGTTTGTGTTAAAATAATGTTGTTTGTGTTAAAATAATGTTGTTTGTGTTAAAATAATGTTGTTTGTGTTAAAATAATGTTGTTTGTGTTAAAATAATGTTGTTTGTTGCAATAACTGGAAATAACTGCAAATAAATTGTTGCAATAGTGAAGGAAGGGAGTTCCCGGAAGTGATCCTTACTTTCTACCATATATTTTGACAGACAAACTGACTGACGGACATTTTTTGTTAATTTTTACATTTTCTAGTGGGATCTGAATGACACTTGGTACTGAAAGGGTTAAACTTGATTTTCTCGAAAAACTATAATTTGGTGCCTTACCAAATTTTCGGCACCATTTTCTGGGATGGGAATTAATGGAACAGTTCAAAAATTTGTCACATGGGACAGTTTTATATAAGGAGCCGATGACAGTTCCAGTTTTTTCTAAAAATCCTTGGATTGTTTTTTAAAATGTTTAATGAAAAGAAAACAGAAAAATTTCAATTTTTCATTTTTCGTGCCCATTTTGCACCCATGGAGAACCATGAAGCCAACTTTTCGAAAATCAAAAATGTCATTATGTTCCCAATGAAATTCTGATTCAGTAACCCAATTTTCGGGCCATGACTATTTTTTGTTAAATAATTAATGCTACCGAAAAAATCTCAAATTTTAACTTAAATCATTAAGGACATTATGAAGTGGACACCTCCACTTAAAATAATGTTGTTTGTGTTAAAATAATGTTGTTTGTGTTAAAATAATGTTGTTTGTGTTAAAATAATGTTGTTTGTGTTAAAATAACGTTGTTTGTGTTAAAGTAATGTTGTTTGTGTTAAAATAATGTTGTTTGTGTTAAAATAATGTTGTTTGTGTTAAAATAATGTTGTGTAAAAGCTTTTGTGGGATAACTGATACGTTTGCCTTTGCTGGCCAGTTCCCCCCCAGTCGCTAGAATACTCTCAAAGGGATTTATAACTAAAATAGTGCAAGCTACCAGCTTATTGGCTGATGTGCTGTGTGGAGATATCTGGGCTCAGTTTAATCGGCCAACTAGCTTAGAGAGGTTGCTTTAGCCTTGCTGTCCGTATCGGCCAATAGAATTTGAGTGGGCGTTAATTTCGACCTATCCCAGGGCTACTGAACTGAATTTCCTATCTCACTGCTCATCCTCTGTGTTGGACGGGAGCTTCGGGGAATAAGAGTTTTTGGTATACTCGTATAGTAGTAGTAGTCATATGATTTTATATGATTCTGTTGTTGTGTTCCCATTTTCGCCATAACACCGGCTTTTTGGGAAGAACTCTAGTAAAACTGCTTAAATTATCGAAAGTATAAACTGTTACCGAACCTTAACGCATCTTAACATACTTACTTAATTTAACTGCATTAATCATATTGTTTGTACTGTTATTTTACTGTCAGTTATTAATTGTACCTATTTGTTGATGGAAATATTGCTCTTTGGATAATACGGATAAATCACCCAAATTTCCCAATTTTCTTGATACACTACAGGTTAGAGAGGCGGGCTATATATAACAATTGCGATTTATATTAATGTGGTGTGTATTGAATCTAATGTTATTTAGCAGACCCTACATGAGTCAATTACTGCTCTCTTTATGTGTGATCAAATATACTGACGGTCGGCAGAATAGTGTGTATGATTGTGATTGGTAACAAAGTATTTCCTAAAGAATACGCTTTATACTTTAATCATAAGCGGTATCGTTGCGTTTTAGTATAAGTCTTAGTTCTGTTTAAATAGATAAAGCGCCACGTCCTAAAGGAACTGTTAATATTTCCCGAAAGCCAATAATATCTGTCAGAGATTAATTATTAACGATCTATCGAATAATACAGTAGGTATACACTGCAACCTTACACTGCAATAATACAATTTAAGCATCCGAATTCAGCCTCCCGGGTGTAGATCCATCGGGTGAATGATCGCGCATGGGCTGACTTCGGCTAATGTTTTGCGTATTAGCATAAAATATTGTCGTATGCTAAAGTGGTTTTAATTAACTAAAAGACATATAAATTTTGGCAGGTTAAACTGCTAAAGGTCTTCAAAAGCGCGAACAGTAACAGTTTATAATCTTATTGCAGTAGGCAATAAGGTTGCAAAATACCGTAGTGACTGGTAAAACTGAACCGGTACTTCTGTAGGTCAGTAGGCCTAACTGTCATCACCGGTACCGGTACTGCTGTACAAGTACATTAGTATTATTCGATTTTGATTATTGTATACCGGTAGGTCTTGGTACTTAATCAGGGAACGGCCGCCCTGATTTTTATTTGAGATTCTACTTATTTCTGTCGGTTTTATTTACTAGTAGGCTAATATTGAGCAGAAGGCGTGTGACCCTGCTCAGATTGTTCAGATAATTGTAGGCTGAGCTGCTGTCTGACTGTTGTTGAGTTTGGAGAGATTACGGCGTGTGTAGAGTTTGTCTGATAAAGTGCCGTTAGTAAGTTGGGGCAGCCATATGCTGTAAGGTCAATCCCCTCTTAAAGAATAAGTCGTACTACCGTGTTAGAACGCATACTAACTAACAGTTTCAGAGTCTGCATATACTGTAGTTTATTTAGGCTTGATCGTAGTCTGCCAGTGTTTTGGCCTGTGTTTGTTTGTGTGGTCTGTTCAGGTACCGTAATAGTTATTACTCAGATATTTTGTAGGCTGGATTGTTGTCTAGCTACTTTTAGGTCTGAAGGGATTGCTGCGTGTGTAGAGTTGTCTGATAAAGTGCCGTTAGTAAGTTGGGGCAGCCATATGCGGTAAGGTCAATCCCCTCTTAAAGAATAAGTCGTACTACCGTGCTAGAACGCATACTAACTAACAGTTTCAGAATCTGCACATACTGTAGTTTGTTTAGGCTTGATAGTAGTCTGCCAGCGTTTGGTTTGTATTCTGTTTGAGTATTCTGTACGGGTAGCGTAATATTTATTATTCAGAGTTTATGCGGTTATTCGCAACATTCATGTCCCCAAGTTTATTCCTACAGTAATTGTGCTTGTTATACATACCGTTATAGTTAAACTAACCCCGGTACTACATTAGGGCTGCTTGGCGTAGGTAAAGACTGGAGATTTTGTGCTTCGGTCACTCCAGCAGATGCCGTGGTTCTTTTAACTGTTCAAGTATATTTAACTACTGATTATTTGTTATACCGGTACTTGTACCTAATTTAGGGTTTAGTGTACAGTGCTTTCCGAAGTAATTAGTGTAGGCAGTATATTTGTGTTGTAAAGTAGTTGATAGGCACATTCGTTAGCTCTATTAGCTTCTGGGTAGGAACAATCCGTGATACATAATGTAGTACCTATAGCGATACGGTTATAGGTCGTCAGGCGGTGGTATTTTCCTATCTGGACAGTACAGTATATTTACTACTACTTATTATTTCAAATACCGTAGTACCCTGTCCGTTGTAATAACCAGAATTCTAACCCTTTGTTAGGCTGGTTTGTAGACTTCCTGTAAAATTACCCTAAAAAATTTCGTACGTAATATTTTGTTGTGTTTAATTAGAGAATTAATCTCACCAATATCGTAAGTAATTTGTAGTATTAAGTAACTTAGGTAAATTAGAATTATCAGTTTTAGTGTCAAATAAATAGCACTTCACTGAGAGCGCACAGCTTCCGTGTAGTGACCCCCAGAAATAATAACATTTATTTCAAATATTGACAAAACCCCTTTTAAACGGGTATATATCTATTATAAATCAACTCAAAAGATTTATAAATAGTAGGCCTGTCATACAACAACTAGGTCTCACTACCAGTTGGACTACTGCTTAAATAACGGTAATAAAGTACGTTAAAGTAACTAAGTAACCCTAAAATATTCAGGAATTCAATTATTCTAAAAATAATTGACATACCGGTACTTACTATAGGCTTATTATATTTATCTCTATAAATTTGAGCTGAAATCATACCGGTACTCTGTAATTAATTCTAGGTCATAATTATACTTATATATACTACTGTACTATAAGTGTAAACTGTATACCGGTATTCACGATAGGCCTATTATATATTTATATATATCTGTGCTAAATTTATATACCGGTACTCTGTGACAAACCTAGTTCACAATACTTATATATATTATAAGTGCATACCGGTATTCTAATATACTGCAATAAATTACCGGTACTAGGCCAGTGGTTATACTGAATTACTAGACTTGCTTTAACTGTAACTATAGCAGTAAGCCTTCAACTGTATAGCTAAACATGTCTGACACTCAGCAAAACCTGTCAGACAGTCTGATCGATACAACTATCTGTGATTCAGATAGGAGTGTGGAGCGAATAAGAAAGGAGTTCGGCTCACCTCCTACTGTAAAAAAGGTCATCCCTCCAGTAGTATCAGACCCTAGGCTAGTCCACCATAGGTCCATCATAGGCACTCGGGCGCAGGTCAAACGGAACCAAGAGGCAGCTGTCCTATCGCAGCAACATCTTGGTCAAGAACCTACTTCCCAGCGATCCGATAGCTCCAGCAGTTCGGATACTGTAGAGCTGACCCCCGAAGGCGGAGTGCAGATGGCTGCTACAGTCTACTCGGACCCCCTTCTTACCCTTCCTGCTGCAGTGCTAACTACTATATTCATTGCGGTTGAAGAACATCAAGCCGACTGGGCGAGGAATAAGCGAGCGACCCAAGACAATTACGCGGGATACGCCAGGGAAGAATTGATATCTATTGTTGAATCACAATGGAACTTTCCCGGACTCGGACTCCCGTTGGATCTGTCTGAGGCTACTTGGGAAGATATACACAGGATGGGAGTGGCTAAAGATACAATGGATCCAGCTGTTTGGAAGAGGTCAGCAGCAGGATATGTGCAGGGATTCTTCGGATCCTTGGATCGATTGGAAGAACAACTGTTTCGACAACCTCACGGACCTCAAGAGCAGGAAGAACTGCTATATCAAATACGCGAAAGAACCCTACGCATACGACTAATCCTCTCAGCCTTTGAGGAAACTTCCAAAAGAAGACAGGACACGTCGCTGCAGGTTGCTGTCAAAACTTGGCTACATCGAGTAGATCTCAAAGTACAGGAAACGGCCCAGTGGAAATCCCAGCTGGCTGAGAGATCAACCTATGAAGAACCAACTGATGTCACCCTTGCTCAAGCGGAAAGCGAAGAGGCCGCCGAGAAACCGCGAACTAGAGACGCTATCGACATTTATTTGTCCGACTATCAGCGATTCCTAGGAGACGAAGAGTTGAGGAGACGGCTGTCTGGACTTTCCCCTAATAGTGAAGGAACCAAGCTTGTGTTGGACTCAATCGATGCCGAAATGTTAGCTGCAAACCAAGCTGAATGTGATGAAAAACTCCGCCTCACTAGAGTCCGAGAAGAACAAATAAAGAAAAGAAGGATAGAGGAACAAAAGGCGGCGGCTATGGCGGCGGCTATGGCAGAAGCAGAAGCAGAAAGAATAGCAGCAAGGGTAGCAGCGGCAGAAGCAGAAGCAAAAGGAAGGGCAGCGGCGGCAGAAGCAAAGGCAGAAAGGGCAGTGGCCGAAGCAGAACGGAGAGCCTCTGAGCAGACTACCCAACTGGAGTTGGAAAATCTGCAAGAGACACAAGACAGTATAAATAAACAGTTTACTGCTAATCAAATGCAGATGATGAGAAAATCTACTCCCAAGCGCCAGGGATACACATCCTCGGAGGAAGGCGAGACCACCGATCCTGAAGGCGGAGGAAATAGATCTCATCTAAGTAGGCGTAGAAAAACATCTTACCGTCGCAAATTGCCTGATTTGCCCCCAGCTGTTAAAAGGCAGCTAACTAGCACAGACTTAGGTCGTGCAGAACCCATAGAACAATTCATCCAGGTCAAAAGACTCCCTACTATAGTCGATGAACCTGAAATCATTAGGCCTGTTGTTCCCAAAGTCACTTCTGTGCTAGAGACCCCTACACTTCTAGAGCTTAACTCTAAATTCCCTTTACATAGTACTACACTGCCTGTACCCGGTGGAACCGTCCATGCAAATACCCCTGTCCAGACAGCAGAGAGAGAAATCAATAATTTGTCTCCCGTCGTCCCGCGTCAGCCCGCTACTATGTTGGCGACTCCCGCTTCGGCGGTTGAGTGGGTGGAAGAGGGACGGCGGGGGATGAATCTCCTGCTGGGACAGATGCAGGAGACTGTCCACCAACTTAAGGGAACAGTGAGGGAAGGTAGAGCAGAGTTGCAAGAGGTGCAGCAAAGTATCGCGCTAGAACGCGACAAATTAGTCAATATCAAAAAGGGCATACCAATACCCCCTGTAACATTGTGTCAACCTGTTAGGTCTGAAGTATTACATGCGCAAGGTGTGGAGCCTACACGCATCTATACTGCTAGTGAAGTTGAAACTCCTATAGCAAACCCTATTAAGGGTGATTATAGGCCTGTTATTAATGATATTCCCTATAGAACTGATAATGATCCGAGAAATTTATATACCGATAATTCGATATTAAATAACACGATGGCCCAAGAAAGCTTTACGCGTCAGATGGCTAGAACAGAAGCCCGCCAAGCTGTCAAAGTGGGAGAGATCGTCAAATTCAATGGAGATGAGATGAAATGGTTACCTTTCAACGAATATTACAAAGATAGCATACAGAACTCTGTACTATCTAACGGAGAGAAACTTAGATTCCTCATCAAGTGTTTGGAAGGACCTCCCAAGTTAATGGCGTTAAAGTTTATTGGACATCCAGAAGGATTAAGACAAGTTTGGGATACAGTGGTTCGCAGTGTCTCCATGGTCACGTTCATCTTCTCGCGGGTTTCTGCGAGACTCCAGGAGGAGCCGAAGATGTTTAACGATTTGGAGAAGCAATCGTTGTAGAGGAGGCCAGTGTAGACGCTGTAATGTATAAAGGTATCAATAAACCCATCAACACATAAAGTAAAAATACATTTTCTTCGGTCGTGGCCAGGGATTACGCACAAAGTCTGACGACTTATTTACTGTGCCCAAATTCGAACACTCAAGTTAGTTACAATTAATTTGTGGGACAAGCTACAAAGCAAGACAGCCTTAGCATATGGGTACCATTAACGAGTTGTCTGTCGTGGTCGTCTGTCGTGAATTTTTGAGAGCTAATAACTCGGTTATTACTTGATCAAATTAAACCAAACTTGGTACTGGTACGTACGTATGTAGTCCGTCAAAGGTTTAGAAAGAACCTGAAGGTTGGTGAAAAACGAACGAACGCAACGAGTTTTGCAGTGGACCATCTGCCATAAATCAGCAGTTACTCGCCCATATTGGAGATTTTGCATGGTTATAAAGGTCGTCAGTCTGCGTTTGGGAAATTTGAGTTTGACAACGTTTGACAAAACAGGACGAGTGCAACGAAGTTAATGAAGGAGGAGAAGATTATTGTAAAAATAAAAATGTCATGCTTAACTTAAATAGCCATAGTTAGTAGTTTTACAAATGACAGTTAAAGTGTAAAAGGGAGAACTGAAATGGATCTCTGTTTTTTACAACCAGTTTAACGCAAACTGAAAGCATCACTCAATATATTTTTGGAAAGACAGTTTTCAAATATCTAATAAAGACTGGTATACTTTCTTATATAGCCGGTTACCTAAACAACCCCATAAGGAGGACTTACTTACCTAAACAGCCCCATAAGGAGGACTTACTTACCTAAACAGCCCCATAAGGAGGACTTACTTACCTAAACAGCCCCATAAGGAGGACTTACTTACCTAAACAGCCCCATAAGGTGGACTTTCTTACCTAAACAGCCCCATAAGGTGGACTTACTTACCTAAACAGCCTCATAAGGAGGACTTACTTACCTAAACAGCC
>JAUCBJ010007578.1:2500-40000 GCA_032718475.1 Nemertoderma westbladi
TTTATTTTATATTTATTTTATTTTATTTTATTTTATTTTATTTTATTTTATTTTATTTTATTTTATTTTATTTTATTTTATTTTATTTTATTTTATTTTATTTTATTTTATTTTATTTTATTTTATTTTATTTTATTTTATTTTATTTTATTTTATTTTATTTTATTTTATTTTATTTTATTTTATTTTATTTTATTTTATTTTATTTTATTTTATTTTATTTTATTTTATTTTATTTTATTTTTTGACTCGGCTCGATAGATTAAATCTGTTTAGATTGGTTCGACTCGGCTCGACTCCACTCGTTTGACTCAGCTCAATCGGTTCGACTTGGCTTGATTGGTTCGACTCGGCTCGATTGGTTCCACTTGGCTCGATTGGTTCGACTCGGCTCGATTGGTTCGACTTGGCTCGATTGGTTCGACTCGGCTCGACTCCATTGGTTCGACTCGGCTCGACTCCATTGGTTCGACTCGGCTCGATTGGTTCCACTTGGCTCGATTGGTTCGACTTGGCTCGATTGGTTCGACTTGGCTCGATTGGTTCGACTCGGCTCGATTAGTTCGACTCAGCTCGATTGGTTCGACAGGCTCGATTGGTTCGACTAGGCTCGGCTCGATCCGTCTCGATAGGTTTGACTCGGCTCAATAGATTCAATCTGTTTCGATTGGTTCGACTCGGCTCGACTCCATTGGTTTGACTCAGCTCAATCGGTTCGACTTGGCTTGATTGGTTCGACTCGGCTCGATTGGTTCAAATCTGCTCGATTGGTTCGACAGGCTCGATTGGTTCGACTAGGCTCAGCTCGATTTGGCTCGATCGGTTTGACTCGGCTCGATAGATTAAAACTGTTTCGATTGGTTCGACTCGGCTCGACTCCACTGGTTTGACTCAGCTCAATCGGTTCGACTTGGCTTGATTGGTTCGACTCGGCTCGATTGGTTCCACTTGGCTCGATTGGTTCGACTCGGCTCGATTGGTTCGACTCGGCTCAATTAGTTCGAACCGGCTCGATTGGTTCGAGTCGGCTCGACTCAAACCAATTTGACTCGGCTCGATCGTTTCGACTTGGCTCGATCGGTTCGACTCGGCTCGATTAGTTCGAACTGGCTCGATTGGTTCGAGTCGGCTCGACTCAAACCAATTTGACGCGGCTCGATCGTTTCGACTTGGCTCGATCGGTCCGATTTGGCTCGATCTGACATGACTCAGCTCGATCGGTTTGGCCCGGCTCGATCGGTTTGACTTGGCTCGATCGGTTCATCTTAGCTCGATCCGACATGACTTGGCTCGATCCGGCTCAATAGGTTTGACTTGGCTTGATAGGTGCGTACTGGCTCAATTGGTTCGAGTCGACTCGACTCGAACCAATTTGACTCGGCTCGATCGGTTCGACTTGGCTCGATCGGTTCGATTTGGCTCGATCGGTTCGTCTTAGCTCGATCCGACATGACTCGGCTCGATCCGGCTCGGTAGGTTTGACTTGGCTTGATAGGTGCGATCTGGCTCAATTGGTTCGAGTCGGCTCGACTCGAACCAATTTGACTCGGCTCGATCGGTTCAACTCGGCTCGATCGGTTCAACTGGGCTCGATCCGACCTGACTCGGAGCGATCGGTTTCACCTGGCTCGATCAGTTCTACTCGGCTCGACTACATCAGGATCGACTTGGAAATTTCATGTTTTCCTATTTCAAAAAAAATGTGATGTCTATGTTTGCATTGAGTATTATGTAGGGTACTGGTCTGTTAACAACTGATCGGTGTCCCTGCTTGAACGGTCTCAGCGTATAAACTAAACGCACCTTGTAACGAGGCTTATCGGTTCCACCGACCAAGGCTTATCGGTTCTACCGATAAACCAAGTGGTTATTTCTAAACGGCCTGCTATCGGTCAAGCGCATAAGTTAAACGGTTATAGGCAATATTTGAAGGGAAATCTGCGTTCGCGTGCGTTTCTGCTTTGACTTTGCCTAGGGGATAGCGGTATGAGCGATGAGATTACGGTTGTAAAAAGCGTTATGGTCGATATTTCGATCAGATATACGGTTGTTACCTTAGAGGTAGACTAGCTTTACCTCACAGGCCAGTCTAGTACTGCGCCGAAGCTACCTGGTTGATCCTGCCAGTAGTCATATGCTTGTCTCAAAGATTAAGCCATGCATGTCTAAGTATAAACCCCAGAATGGTGAAACTGCGAATGGCTCATTAAATCAGTCATAGTTTCTTTGAGCGTAGCAAAGTTACTTGGATAACTGTGGTAATTCTAGAGCTAATACATGCAACAAGCGGCTTTTTAAGTCGTGCTTTTATTAGACGCAAGACCAAACGGCTTCGGCCGTTAGTCTGGTGAGCTCTGAGTGACAAGGAGATCGCATGGCCTCGTGCCGGCGACCGCATCTTTCAAGTGTCTGCCCTATCAACTGTCGACGGTAGGGTATAGGCCTACCGTGGTGGCAACGGGTGACGGGGAATCAGGGTTCGATTCCGGAGAGGGAGCCTGAGAAACGGCTACCACATCCAAGGAAGGCAGCAGGCGCGCAAATTACCCACTCCCGACACGGGGAGGTAGTGACGATAAATAACGATGTAGAGCATCTTATGTTCTGCAATTGGAATGAGTACACTTTAAATCCTTTAACGAGGATCTATTGGAGGGCAAGTCTGGTGCCAGCAGCCGCGGTAATTCCAGCTCCAATAGCGTATATTAAAGCTGCTGCATTTAAAAAGCTCGTAGTTGGATCTCGGGAGCAGAGCTGTGGTACTCTGAAAGGATGCACTGCAGACCTGTCCATCTATCACTCTGCGGTTTCCTTGTGGGTGCTCTTCACTGAGTGCTCACGAAGAACCGTGACGTTTACCTTGAAAAAATTAGAGTGCTCAACGCAAGCTTAGCTTGAATAATGCAGCATGGAATAATGGAATAGGACCTCATTCTTGTTCTGTTGGTCTTAGAGACTTGAGGTAATGATTAAGAGGGACAGACGGGGGCATTCGTATTTCTGCGTTAGAGGTGAAATTCTTGGACCGCAGAAAGACGAACTAATGCGAAAGCATTTGCCAAGCATGTTTTCATTAATCAAGAACGAAAGTTAGAGGATCGAAGGCGATCAGATACCGCCGTAGTTCTAACCATAAACGATGCTAATCGGCGATCAGCGGTCGTTGCCCATTGACCCCGCTGGCAGCCTTGGGGAAACCAGAATTTTTCAGTTCTGGGGGAAGTATGGTTGCAAAGCTGGAACTTAAAGGAATTGACGGAAGGGCACCACCAGGAGTGGAGCCTGCGGCTTAATTTGACTCAACACGGGAAAACTCACCCGGCCCGGACACAGTGAGGATTGACAGATTGAGAGCTCTTTCTTGATTCTGTGGATGGTGGTGCATGGCCGTTCTTAGTTGGTGGAGTGATTTGTCTGGTTAATTCCGATAACGAACGAGATCCCATCCTGCTAAATAGTCACTTGGACCTCGGTCCAGGGTCGACTTCTTAGAGGGACAGGTGGCGTATAGCCACACGAAATGGAGCAATAACAGGTCTGTGATGCCCTTAGATGTTCGGGGCCGCACGCGCGCTACACTGAAAGAGTCAACGCGTGTCTACCCTGCGCCGAGAGGTGCGGGTAATCGTTTCAGCCCCTTTCGTGATGGGGATAGGGGATTGCAATTTTTCCCCTTGAACGAGGAATTCCCAGTAAGTGCGAGTCATAAGCTTGCATTGATTACGTCCCTGCCCTTTGTACACACCGCCCGTCGCTACTACCGATTGAATGGTTTAGTGAGATCTTCTGATTGTGCGAGACTACATACCTCGGTACGGCGTCTTTGCACGAAAAGTTGTTCAAACTTGATCATTTAGAGGAAGTAAAAGTCGTAACAAGGTTTCCGTAGGTGAACCTGCGGAAGGATCATTAACGTTAGCACATCCTTTGCGCTGTGGCCTTTTGGATGGTGCGATAATACTTCTTGAATGCATTCATTGTATTGCATTTCATTATATGCTGTCGCTTTGTCGATATGACAAAGCGCTAGTGCTTCGGTGGCTCTTCGGGGCGTCCGTTTCACTCTCTCCACAAAAGCGAGGCCTATATGATAGTGGCGCGTAAACCTCAGCACACTCTGTGGTAGGGTAATGCTGAACATGATGAGGGTCGGAAGTACCTAGAATGGGAAGATCCGTACGATTGGTATTTGCGTATCTTTCGTATGGCCCATTGGGGGTAGCTCGTTGTGGCTTTAAACGAGAGTTCCCTTGTTCAAAGGTCCCTTCATGCGTTTTTTATACGCTTGACAGAGGCCGCTTCCCATACCCATTTTTAATGGGTTTGCTGTTGCTTATATGCTAAACACGAAATTAAAGAGCATTTAAAAACTTTGTGTGGTGGATCACTCAACTCACCTGTCGATGAAGAGCGCAGCTAGCTGCGTGAAGTAATGTGAATTGCAGGACACATTGAGCATTGACATCTCGAACGCACATTGCGGTTGTGGGCTGTCCCACGACCACGCCCGGCTGAGGGTCTGCGAATATCCATCTCGAGCGCTTTGCAGATGCTGTAGGTTACCACCTCAGTAATTTTGCTTTGCTCTCGAGGCTTGAGTTAGTGTTTTGGTCTCGACCGATACGCTATGCTCTAAGAATGGCAGGTTAATAGTTATGCATTAGGAACACTCTCCTCGGTTTTGAGGTTAGTTTGGCCTGAGCGTGAATAATTCTCGCGATTGCCTTTCTTTCCCAGTCTGAGGGCCTTTTGTATATGCTATAGTGCTTGCGAGCGGTGATGCTTTCGCTAATAATTGTAGGTTGTTGGTGATACAACCCTCAATATATGAAGCCTTTCAAACATGGACCTCAGCTCGGACGGGACTACCCGCCCAATTTAAGCATATTACTAAGCGGAGGAAAAGAAACTAACGAGGATTCCCGTAGTAACGGCGAGTGAAGCGGGAAGAGCCCATCGCCGAATCACTGATTCCTTGCGTGTCAGAGAAATGTGGCGTATGGTACAGCCGTGGTTGAGCGAGCTGATTGCCGGAGTCCCCATGAACGGGGCCCCATAGCGGGTGTAAGGCCCATACGGTGGTTGCTTGTTTTGGCTTGGCTTGTATCGAGAGTCGGGTTGTTTGGGAGTACAGCCCAAAATTGGTGGTAAACTCCATCGAAGGCTAAATACTGAGGTGAGATTGATAGCGGACAAGTACCGTGAGGGAAAGTTGAAAAGCACTTTGAAGAGAGAGTTCAAGAGTACGTGAAACCGCACAAAGGGAAACGGGATGGCCCTAAGCTTGCCTTGGTGAATCAGCTTTGGCTGGGGACTTGCGGCTGTAAGCTATTGTGTTTAACGGTAGCATGTGGTTGTAGGCTTCCTGTCGGAGTGCACTTTGCCATTGCTCGGGCCGGCAGCCAGTTGCGTGGCTGTCATACGGCAAGATAAGAGGTAACCTACTCCTCGGAGTAGGTGTTTATAAGTATCTTGAAATGTCGAGCTATATTTATATGTCAACTGAGGTTGTGTCCGCACCTGCGTTGCGCGGCTTTCTCGGTGATGGATGTAGTGCTACCGCTCAGAACTGCTCGCAGTGCTAAGTGGATAGTGTTGCGTTCGTTGGCGTTTTAGTCCTAGGTGCTTCGGGCCTGCCGGTCGCCTAATGTAGGCAACCATCCCGACCCGTCTTGAAACACGGACCAAGGAGTCTAACATGAACGCGAGTCCAAGGGGGTTGATCCCCAGTGGCGTAGCGAAAGCAAAGGTAACTCGAAGCGGTGACTGTGGCGTGATAGCTACTCCTCGGAGTGGCTCGCAGCGTCGTCCTCTTGTGGTCCTCGGATTACGAGGGAGCGATAGCGTCCATGTTGGTACCCGAAAGATGGTGAACTATGCCTGGACAGGATGAAGCCAGGGGAAACTCTGGTGGAAGTCCGTAGCGATTCTGACGTGCAAATCGATCGTCTGAGCTGGGTATAGGGGCGAAAGACTAATCGAACCATCTAGTAGCTGGTTCCCTCCGAAGTTTCCCTCAGGATAGCTGGTGCTCGTTAACTAGTTTCATCGGGTAAAGCGAATGATTAGAGGCCTCGGGGAAGAAATTTCCTCGACCTATTCTCAAACTTTAAATCAGGTGAGCACCTCAACCCGCCTAGTCGGGGTTGGGGATTGAATGCAGAGTGCCCAGTGGGCCATTTTTGGTAAGCAGAAACTGGCGATGCGGGATGAACCGAAAGCTTGACTGCGGCGCCCTATGCTGAGACGCTCATCAGATCTACGGGAAAGGTGTTGGTTGATATAGACAGCAGGACGGTGGCCATGGAAGTCGGAATCCGCTAAGGAGTGTGTAACAACTCACCTGCCGAATCAACCAGCCCTGAAAATGGATGGCGCTGTAGCGTTGAAAGCCTAAGTCAAGCGGCAGGGGGAAGTGCTGGTAACCCCCTGCCAGTAGGAGGGTCGTTGTGGTGAGCGCAGAAGCCTCAGGCGTAGGCCTGGGTGGAGCCTCTACAAGTGCAGATCTTGGTGGTAGTAGCAAATATTCAAACGAGAACTTTGAAGGCTGAAGTGGAGAAGGGTTCCATGGGAACAGCAGTTGGCCATGGGTCAGTCGATCCTAAGGCGCAGGAGAAGTCTGTTGACGAGCGCTAGCCCGGGAGCCCTCACGGGTTCCAGGGTGCGTGATCCTGCCGAAAGGGAATCGGGTTAATATTCCCGAACCTGGACACGGAAATCGCCGGTTTCATTCAGCGGTGGGTTGGGAAGGTGCCCTCGTGGCGCTGACCCTTCTCTATCGTCGATTCCGGCATGAGCGGTAACGCAAACGAACTCGGTGACGTTGCCAAAAGCCCTGGAAAGAGTTTTCTTTTCTCTGTAAGGATCGGGATCCCTGGAATCAGTTTGGCTGGAGATAGGGAAATCCGTTTCCGTAGAGCACCGCGGCTCTTGCGGTGTCTGGTGCGCTTTTGGTGACCCTTGAAAAACCGGGGGAGATTATTGGTTTTCGTGCCAGTCCGTACCGATATCCGCAGCAGGTCTCCAAGGTGAAAAGCCTCTAGTCATGTAGAACAATGTAGGTAAGGGAAGTCGGCAAATTAGATCCGTAACTTCGGGAGAAGGATTGGCTCTGAGGGCTGAGCCGACCAGGCCGGGAACCCAAAGTTGGTGGGCCATGGGAATGTGTTGCTTCCGGCGGATCCTCACGGGTCTGCTGGTTGTGGCCGTTTCCTAGGTTCCCAACGGAAGGTCCCAGCTGCAAGCACGCGAGTGTCGGCGGAGGGGCGCAAGCTCAACCGTCTCGGTCGGCCATGGACAGCTGACTCAGAACTGGCACGGACCGAGGGAATCCGACTGTTTAATTAAAACATAGCATTGCGATGGACGAAGGACGTTGTTTACGCAATGTGATTTCTGCCCAGTGCTCTGAATGTCACGTTGAAGAAATTTATTGAAGCGCGGGTAAACGGCGGGAGTAACTATGACTCTCTATTGGCCTGATGGCTACAGCTGTTATTGAAAAGCGTAAATAATTTGTTTTGCCGCGATCCGGTGTTCCGAATATTGAAACTTTTTGGCTGTAGCTAGGTGCGCAAAGGGTCCGGATATTCTCCTGGGATATCCACCCTCAGGCTGTCAACCATAGGGAGCCCTCGGGCCGCCTTTGGGCTAATTTGTGCACTGACCACTGCGGACGACTATAAGTTTTGGCGAAATCCCGACTTATATACAAATATTCTGCTAAGAATAAGCGTAATCACGAAGCGAAGTCCGAAGTCACGGGACTGACTCCCTTAGTCAGGAACTTTCATCTCAAGTTTTGAGATAATATACGGAAAACCAACCATAGCCGCTGTGAAGCGGCGTATCCTACGGACCGGAAACGATAACCGGGAGCTATTCACTTTGCCCAACGTGGGTAAACCACAAGCAAAAACTTGTATACAGCCCAGCCTCTGCTGGGCCCCCCACGATAAAAAGGGAACACCGAGAGCCTTTCGGAAAGACCACACCGTATAGAGACGTAAAGAGAGACTGAACAAAAACGTGAGACGATGTCTAGCGAGAAGGACGAGGACCTGGTGAGCCCAACACCACCTCCCCTGAGTCAAACTGCGTTACCAATACCATGTAGCTGGTGCAACACACGTTGGAAGTCCAAAGCTTCAATGTCGAAGCATGCGAGGAAACGCCACCCTACCGAGTACTGCCTTGTAAACCTCACTTCTGACAACCAGCCCAGGTGGCTGGACGAAGATGTATGGCGTCTCGCCAACGCCGAGGCAAAGCTGCCACTAGCTCAAAGAGAAAAGAGAATCAACATCCGCCTGCTGGAGCTCGGGCTTTTCCCTGGGCGAACCATTGATGGAATCAAAGGGATTAGACGTTCGGCAAGGTACAGGAGCCAGTTACGGGAGCTGGACCTGGCCCGCGAGAGACAAAAGGGGCAGAGAACCCCTCCCCTCATCTCATCTAGCTGCCCCGATACGGAAACGCGTCAAACCGATGAAGAGGTGGAACCGCTCCCCTCAACGGATCCCAGAAATGGGTCAACCACCGCACGGTGGTCCCTGCGTGAAGTCCAAATTGCAGCACGAGTAGAAGCGGGTTTGGAAAGAAGCGGACACAAGCCACACATTGCAGAACAGATAGAGGCATCTGGGCTCCTACCAGGACGGACCCTGGCCGCGATAAGGACCCAGCGACGATCCAAGCGATACAGGGAAGCACTCCAGCATTTCCTATGCGCCGGCACAGACACCAATAAGTCTTCCGAGTCTGAAGAGGAGCCGCCTGATGGCGCCACCCCAACCGATGACCTTCCGCAGAGAGACCTAAACCGCAAGCGCTGGTCCCAGGCTGACATATACCTCATTGCCGCGAATGAGGCACAGCTTGGGCTCCACCCTCGAGCCCCATCCCTGTCTGAGAGGCTCTATACAATGGCTATCCTCCCAGGCAGGTCGCTAACAGCCATTAAGAGCTTGCGCCGGAGACGAGATTACAAAGGTAGAGTTGAGGAGATAAAAGCAGATATTGCTGCAGCGAACGGAACAGCATCCTCCAGTGATGAAGCCCAAACTAGGTGGATGAAACGCAAAGCCTATAGGAAAAGATATCGTGAGTTTCCTCCCTCTAGTGACGAGGAACAGGAAACACCCACACAGTCAAAGCCAAGGAGAAAAAGGAAAACTAGGACTAAAGTTACGGCCTCTCCTATCGAAACAGATGATGCAAACGATGGCTACAGCAGTTACTCCTGCTATAGCAACAAAGCGCAACCCACTAGCGAAAGCAGCTCAAGTAATGAAGACGTTCACGAGGTAACGATATTATATCGAGAATCCGCACAAGTGGCACCCAATCCTTCGGTTGTCACAGAAGGGGCAGATCTACCCAGCCCAGCATGTGGAAGTCCACGAACACCAGGAACACCGAGCCAATGGAGTGGTCCAAATGAATCTGCTGATCTGACTCTCCAACAAAGCCTGGATGATTCCATCTACGAGACTCCTGTGGGAAACGAAAGGACATTCATTCAAACACAGCAGCCAAATGCCTTGATTAGCGACTCTGCCCACCTACAGCCTGCACAGCTATTCACTGCTACAGGTAACTGGGCTTCTGATGAGAGTCTGGAAGCCGCAGAGATGGAGACCACAGATAGGGATGAAAGGGATCAAGCGGAAACTAATTGGATAGAATGGCACAAAACGTTCTTTGAAACGTCCCCGATGCGAAACCATCCTATGGTGCAACATGTATTGAACGACCACAACACTCTGTCAGAAGCGACCAAGGCGTCCATCGAGACATCCTTTGAGGAGCTAATTGCCCCCTTTGAGCCGAAGGCACGCGCATTGCCTATACGTCCGAACCATAGACCCCCACCTGACAGCTCACCGAACAAAGTAAAGAGAAGGTATTACTACCGTAAGGTACAGTCCTTACTCAAGAAGAATCGAAAGCGATGTATAGAAGCGGTAATAAAAGGTACTTGGGATAAAGAGACGCGGCCCATGAACCTCGAGAGCGTGTCCCCTTACTGGACTGCGAAATTCGGAACCCAAAGCGCACCTGACAATAGGGAAGCCACCCCGGTAAACCGTATCTGTTGGGAGTTGATCTCACCAGTCGAACCGAAAGAAGTCAAAGCAGAGATCAGACGCATGAGTCCATCGAGTCCTGGCCTAGATGGCATATGCCTCAGCCACCTAAAGAAGATCCCTGTGGACCTTCTAGCTGCACATTTCAATACCTGGCTACTAGCTGGTTACCAACCATGCCGACTACGACAAGGCGTAACAATCCTAATTCCGAAGGTCGAAGTACCCACGCTAGCAGAGCAACATAGGCCAATAACTATGAGTAGTATGGTTATCAGATTGCTACACAGAATGATAGCAAGGCGAATGGAAGCGTGTATAGAAATTGGAAAAAGACAGAAGGGATTCCTGACTGGCGATGGATGCCGCGACAATATCTGGCTCCTGAGATCCATGCTTAAGAAAGCAACCACGGCCCCTTCGCAGATGTGCCTAGCGTTCATAGATGTATCCAAAGCGTTCGATAGCGTGTCACACGACTCTCTGATGAGAGCAGCGACGAGGTTAGGTGTACCTCACCGATTCATTCGCTACATGCGATACCTCTACACCAACTCCACAACGAGGTTACGAGTAATGGGCGAAACAGGGGATCCCCTGCCTATAAATCAGGGAGTCAAGCAAGGAGACCCCCTGTCATCATGGTTCTTTCTCATGGTAATGGACTGGGGACTCTCTCACCTGGAAGGAGGCATAGGAGTACGGCTTCGCTTTACCAATGGTAAGGGCGAAGTCGTAGTCAATCACGTAGCTTTTGCGGATGACATTGCGTTGGTAGCCTCAACACCCGATGGGCTACGAACAAACATGCAGAAGATCGAGACGGCACTTAGAAAGGCAGGGCTAACAATTAGCTCTGGGCCTACAGGGAAATCGGCCAGTCTCCAGATAAAGGTCCAGCCCAAGACCAAGAAGTGGATTGTTGACCCCACACCATTCCTTGTGGCCAACAACCAAGTGGTACCTGCATTGGGACTCCATGAGACATATAAGTACCTCGGGACGATGATGGGAGCCGAAGGTCCGCGAATTGATATAGAGGATCGCCTTATGAGAACACTAGGGAACGTATCGAAGGCGCCTCTCAAGCCACAACAGAGGCTAGCCATACTGAAGCAGAACATAATCCCCAGCATCTATCACCAGATGGTACTGGGCTGCCCCTCTAAAGGTCTACTAAAGGGGACAGACCGAGCGATAAGAGCGGCTGTAAGGGGATGGCTCAAGCTACCCCATGATACAACAGTGGCATATTTCCACGCTAACTGTAAGGATGGTGGCTTGGGTATCCCGGCGCTGGTCACGCAGATCCCTCATATGATGTCCAACAGACTCAAGCGGTTGATGGATTCAAAGGACGAAGCCCTATCATGGGTAGCTACAGAAGCGCCTTCTTTTAAGAAGACCTTGGAGCAGGCAACTAAGAGGCTAGTAATCGATGGAATGCCTCGTGAGAACAAGGCGGCAGTGAGGGAAGTATGGCGCACGAGGCTGTACGAGTCCGTTGACGGTAAAGGGCTGATTGAGGCCACAAACAGCCCCGAGACACAGCGGTGGATCGCCGAACCCCCAACGTGGATTCCATCAAAGGAGTGGCTGGGAATGCTTCACCTCCGAGGAGGCCTGCTGTACAATAAAGAACGAAACTCGCGCGGAGAGGCAAGACGCAACATATCATCAGCCTGTGATGCTTGCGGGCAGAAAGAATCGTTAGGACACATACTGCAAGTATGCCCACGAACGGCGCTTGAGCGCAACAGACGCCACGGTAGAGTTGAGAAGCTGCTCAGCGAACAGCTTCGCTACCGTGGCTACGAAGTCCTGACAGCGCCGACGATTAACACATCCGAAGGGAAGCGCGCACCGGATATAGTGGCTTATAAGGATGGTGAGATAAACATACTGGACGTCCAAGTATGTGGAGATGGCCCCGGTTTCACCAGAGCGGCATACAGTCGCAAAGTGTCATACTACAGGAAGGACGAGATAAAGGACTGGTGCAGAAGACGCTTCAATAACCCAGAGGCTCCTGTACTAGTATCGGCCTGTATATTAACACACAGAGGAACAATGGGACCCGACTCGGTCAAAGCCCTCAAAGACCTGGGGCTTAAGGGAGGTAACCTCAACCTGCTATCAACAAGGGTTCTTGGCGAAGGATGGCGCACCTGGAAGGCCTTTCACGCAGGCACATCCACTTACGGCGGACGCCTGCAAATCTAACTCTCGAGAGACTCTATAACGAAAGACTCATATACTCGTGTCCCAAGCCCTACAACAGAGGGGGTTTAAACAAACTCTGGAATGAGCCATACGATAAAGAGCACTTATTGGATTAACCATACATCAATCATACTGTAGGTCTACAGTAGGATAAAGTCAGTTTATATTATAAAGTGTTATTACTGGTATATTGGTTTATATGTTACTATCTTGTAAAGTTAATTGTGTTAAGTGCATTATATATATATATGGTATGGCGAAAAAAAAAAAAAAAAAAAAAAAAAAAAAAAAAAAAAAAAAAAAAAAAAAAAAAAAAAAAAAAAAAAAAAAAAAAAAAATAGCCAAATGCCTCGCCATCTAATTAGTGGCGCGCATGAATGGATGAACGAGATTCCCACTGTCCCTATCTACTATCTAGCGAAACCGCAGCCAAGGGAACGGACTTGGCAGAATCAGCGGGGAAAGAAGACCCTGTTGAGGTTGACTCGGGATGACGGCATCCCCGAACGGGGATGCCGTCATCCCCGTTGGGGATGACAGTCATCCCGAAACTATTTATGTAATTATTTGCATAAAATTTGTGATATAGGGGTATTCCTGGGTGGAGATTTCATTTCTAATGCTGGTTTTCACTTTTGATATCGTCTGGACTGTCTGTTTGTCTGTCTGTCTGTCTTTCTATATTATTCTGTCTACCAGTTGTTTGTCATGAAATCATTTTATAATATATACAATTTTTAATAAGTGTTATTTGATTTGTGGTTAAGTTTAATACCTTAAATTTCTGTCAACTTGTGGTTTAATTGTTTGTAATAATGTAGGTCAGTATTAACCTTATGTGACATGAACACGATTTGAGATTGGGGATGACAGCATCCCTAAATCTAGATTCACCCCAAATTTCTGTCAACTTGAGGTTGGCACTAGTGAAATATATTGTAATAAGTAGGTCTAACCTTAACCCCAACTACCTTATGCGACATGAACACAATTTGAATCTAGAATTGGGGATGTCAGCATCCCTAAATCTAGATTCACCTCAAATTTTTGTCAACTTGAGGTTGGTACTAGTGAAATAGTTTATAATAATGTAGGTCACTATTAACCTTAACCACAACTACCTTATGTGACATAATCAAGATTTGAGTCTAGAATTGGGGATGACTGCATCCCTAATTCTAGATTCACCTCAAATTTCTGTCAACTTGAAATTGGTACTAATGAAATAGTTTGTAATAATGTAGGTCAGTATTAACCTTAACCACAACTACATTATGTGACATGAACACGATTTGAGTCTAGAATTGGGGATGACTGCATCCCTAATTCTAGATTCACCTCAAATTTCTGTCAACTTGAAATTGGTACTAATGAAATAGTTTGTAATAATGTAGGTCAGTATTAACCTTAACCACAACTACCTTATGTGACATAATCAAGATTTGAGTCTAGAATTGGGGATGACTGCATCCCTAATTCTAGATTCACCTCAAATTTCTGTCAACTTGAAATTGGTACTAATGAAATAGTTTGTAATAATGTAGGTCAGTATTAACCTTAACCACAACTACCTTATGTGACATGAACACGATTTGAGTCTAGAATTGGGGATGACTGCATCCCTAATTCTAGATTCACCTCAAATTTCTGTCAACTTGAAATTGGTACTAATGAAATAGTTTGTAATAATGTAGGTCACTATTAACCTTAACCACAACTACCTTATGTGACATAATCAAGATTTGAGTCTAGAATTGGGGATGACTGCATCCCTAATTCTAGATTCACCTCAAATTTCTGTCAACTTGAAATTGGTACTAGTGAAATAGTTTGTAATAATGTAGGTCAGTATTAACCTTAACCACAACTACCTTATGTGACATGAACACGATTTGAGTCTAGAATTGGGGATGACAGCATCCCTAAATCTAGATTCACCTCAAATTTATGTCAACTTTAGGTTGGTACTAGTGAAATAGTTTGTAATAATGTAGGTCAGTATTAACCTTAACCACAACTACCTTATGTGACAAGAACACAATTTGAGTCTAGAATTGGGGATGTCAGCATCCCTAAATCTAGATTCACCTCAAATTTATGTCAACTTTAGGTTGGTACTAGTGAAATAGTTTGTAATAATGTAGGTCAGTATTAACCTTAACCACAACTACCTTATGTGACATGAACACAATTTGAGTCTAGAATTGGGGATGTCAGCATCCCTAAATCTAGATTCACCTCAAATTTATGTCAACTTTAGGTTGGTACTAGTGAAATAGTTTGTAATAATGTAGGTCAGTATTAACCTTAACCACAACTACCTTATGTGACATGAACACAATTTGAGTCTAGAATTGGGGATGTCAGCATCCCTAAATCTAGATTCACCTCAAATTTATGTCAACTTTAGGTTGGTACTAGTGAAATAGTTTGTAATAATGTAGGTCAGTATTAACCTTAACCACAACTACCTTATGTGACAAGAACACGATATGAGTCTAGAATTGGGGGGGAACAGGGGATGATACCAATCTCAAGTTGACACGAAAATGAGTTGAACCTAAAGTTAGGGATGATGTCATCCCCAATTATAGATTCATCTCAATTTCGTGTCAACTTGAGGTTGGTACTAGTGAAATAGTTTGTCATAATGTAGGTCAGTATTAACCTTAACCACAACTACCTTATGTGACATGAACACAGTTTGAGTCTAGAATTGGGGATGACAGCATCCCTAATTCTAGATTCACCTCAAATTTCTGTCAACTTGAGGTTGGCACTAGTGAAATAGTTTGTAATAATGTAGGTCAGTATTAACCTTAACCACAACTACCTTATGTGACATGAACACGATTTGAGTCTAGAATTGGGGGGGGGGGGGGGGGGGCAGGGGATCATACCAACCTCAAGTTGACACAAAAATGAGTTGAACCTAAAGTTAGGGATGATGTCATCCCCAATTATAGATTCATCTCATTTTCGTGTCAACTTGAGTTTGGTACTAGTGAAATAGTTTGTAATAATGTAGGTCAGTATTAACCTTAACCACAACTACCTTATGTGATATGAAAACAATTTGAGTCTAGAATTGGGGATGACAGCATCCCTAATTCTAGATTCACCTCAAATTTCTGTCAACTTGAGTTTGGTACTAGTGAAATAGTTTGTAATAATGTAGGTCAGTATTAACCTTAACCACAACTACCTTATGTGACATGAAAACAATTTGAGTCTAGAATTGGGGATGACAGCATCCCTAATTCTAGATTCACCTCAAATTTCTGTCAACTTGAGGTTGGTACTAGTGAAATAGTTTGTTATAATGTAGGTCAGTATTAACCTTAACCCCAACTACCTTATGTGACATGAACAAGATTTCAGTCTAGAATTGGGGGGGAACAGGGGATGATACCAACCTCAAGTTAACACGAAAATGAGTTGAACCTAAAGTTAGGGATGATGTCATCCCCAATTGTAGATTCATCTCATTTTCGTGTCAACTTGAGGTTGGTACTAGTGAAATAGTTTGTAATAATGTAGGTCAGTATTAACCTTAACCACAACTACCTTATGTGACATGAACACGATTTGAGTCTAGAATTGGGGATGACAGCATCCCTAAATCTAGATTCACCTCAAATTTCTGTCAACTTGAGTTTGGTACTAGTGAAATAGTTTGTAATAATGTACGTCAGTATTAACCTGAACCACAACTACCTTATGTGACAAGAACACGACTTGAGTCTAGAATTGGGGGGGAACAGGGGATGATACCAACCTCAAGTTAACACTCAAGTTAGGGATGATGTCATCCCCAATTATAGATTCATCTCATTTTCGTGTCAACTTGAGGTTGGTACTAGTGAAATAGTTTGTAATAATGTAGGTCAGTATTAACCTTAACCACAACTACCTTATGTGACATGAACACGATTTGAGTCTAGAATTGGGGATGACAGCATCCCTAAATCTAGATTCACCTCAAATTTCTGTCAACTTGAGTTTGGTACTAGTGAAATAGTTTGTAATAATGTAGGTCAGTATTAACCTTAACCACAACTACCTTATGTGACATGAACACGATTTGAGTCTAGAATTGGGGATGACAGCATCCCTAATTCTAGATTCACCTCAAATTTCTGTCAACTTGAGGTTGGTACTAGTGAAATATTTTGTAATGATGTAGGTCAGTATTAACCTTAACCACAACTACCTTAAGTGACGTGAACACGATTTGAGTCTAGAGTTGGGGATGACAGCATCCCTAATTCTAGATTCACCACAAATTTCTGTCAACTTGAGTTTAGTACTAGTGAAATAGTTTGTAATAATGTAGGTCAGTATTAACCTTAACCCCAACTACCTTATGTGACATGAACACAATTTGAGTCTAGAATTGGGGATGTCAGCATCCCTAAATCTAGATTCACCTCAAATTTATGTCAACTTTAGGTTGGTACTAGTGAAATAGTTTGTAATAATGTAGGTCAGTATTAACCTTAACCATAACTACCTTATGTGACAAGAACACGACTTGAGTCTAGAATTGGGGGGGAACAGGGGATGATACCAACATCAAGTTAACACTCAAGTTAGGGATGATGTCATCCCCAATTATAGATTCATCTCATTTTTGTGTTAACTTGAGGTTGGTACTAGTGAAATAGTTTGTAATAATGTAGGTCAGTATTAACCTTAACCACAACTACCTTATGTGACATGAAAACAATTTGAGTCTAGAATTGGGGATGACAGCATCCCTAATTCTAGATTCACCTCGAATTTCTGTCAACTTGAGGTTGGTACTAGTGAAATAGTTTGTAATAATGTAGGTCAGTATTAACCTTAACCACAACTACCTTATGTGACATGAACACGATTTGAGTCTAGAATTGGGGATGACAGCATCCCTAAATCTAGATTCACCTCAAATTTCTGTCAACTTGAGGTTGGTACTAGTGAAATAGTTTGTAATAATGTAGGTCAGTATTAACCTGAACCACAACTACCTTATGTGACATGAACACGATTTGAGTCTAGAATTGGGGATGACAGCATCCCTAATTCTAGATTCACCTCAAATTTCTGTCATCTTGAGGTTGGTACTAGTGAAATAGTTTGTAATAATGTACGTCAGTATTAACCTGAACCACAACTACCTTATGTGACAAGAACACGACTTGAGTCTAGAATTGGGGGGGAACAGGGGATGATACCAACCTCAAGTTAACACTCAAGTTAGGGATGATGTCATCCCCAATTATAGATTCATCTCAATTTCGTGTCAACTTGAGGTTGGTACTAGTGAAATAGTTTGTAATAATGTAGGTCAGTATTAACCTGAACCACAACTACCTTATGTGACATAAACACGATTTCAGTCTAGAATTGGGGATGACAGCATCCCAAATCAAGATTCATTTCAAATGTCTGCCATCTTGAGGCTGGTACTAGTGAAATAGTTTGTAATAATGTAGGTTAGTATTAACCTTAACCACAACTACCTTATGTGACAAGAACACGATTTGAGTCTAGAATTGGGGGGGAACAGGGGATGATACCAACCTCAAGTTAACACGAAAATGAGTTGAACCTAAAGTTAGGGATGATGTCATCCCCAATTATAGATTCATCTCATTTTCGTGTCAACTTGAGGTTGGTACTAGTGAAATAGTTTGTAATAATGTAGGTCAGTATTAACCTTAACCACAACTACCTTATGTGATATGAAAACAATTTGAGTCTAGAATTTGGGATGACAGCATCCCTAATTCTAGATTCACCTCAAATTTCTGTCAACTTGAGTTTGGTACTAGTGAAATAGTTTGTAATAATGTACGTCAGTATTAACCTGAACCACAACTACCTTATGTGACATGAAAACAATTTGAGTCTAGAATTGGGGAGGACAGCATCCCTAATTCTAGATTCACCTCAAATTTCTGTCAACTTGAGGTTGGTACTAGTGAAATAGTTTGTTATAATGTAGGTCAGTATTAACCTTAACCCCAACTACCTTATGTGACAAGAACACGATTTGAGTCTAGAATTGGGGGGGAACAGGGGATGATACCAACCTCAAGTTAACACGAAAATGAGTTGAACCTAAAGTTAGGGATGATGTCATCCCCAATTGTAGATTCATCTCATTTTCGTGTCAACTTTAGGTTGGTACTAGTGAAATAGTTTGTAATAATGTAGGTTAGTATTAACCTTAACCACAACTACCTTATGTGACAAGAACACGATTTGAGTCTAGAATTGGGGGGGGAACAGGGGATGATACCAACCTCAAGTTAACACGAAAATGAGTTGAACCTAAAGTTAGGGATGATGTCATCCCCAATTATAGATTCATCTCATTTTCGTGTCAACTTGAGGTTGGTACTAGTGAAATAGTTTGTAATAATGTAGGTCAGTATTAACCTTAACCACAACTACCTTATAGACTAGACCTTATAGACCGAGACTAGATTTGGAGATGACAGCATCCCTAATTCTAGATTCACCTCAAATTTATGTCAACTTGAGATTGGTACTAGTGAAATAGTTTGTAATAATGTAGGTCAGTATTAACCTTAATCACAACTACCTTATAGACTAGACCTTATAGACCGAGACTAGATTTGGAGATGACAGCATCCCTAATTCTAGATTCACCTCAAATTTCTGTCAACTTGAGATTGGTACTAGTGAAATAGTTTGTAATAATGTAGGTCAGTATTAACCTTAATCACAACTACCTTATAGACTAGACCTTATAGACCGAGACTAGATTTGGAGATGACAGCATCCCTAATTCTAGATTCACCTCAAATTTATGTCAACTTGAGATTGGTACTAGTGAAATAGTTTGTAATAATGTAGGTCAGTATTAACCTTAATCACAACTACCTTATAGACTAGACCTTATAGACCGAGACTAGATTTGGAGATGACAGCATCCCTAATTCTAGATTCACCTCAAATTTCTGTCAACTTGAGATTGGTACTAGTGAAATAGTTTGTAATAATGTAGGTCAGTATTAACCTTAACCACAACTACCTTATAGACTAGACCTTATAGACCGAGACTAGATTTGGGGATGACAGCATCCCTAATTCTAGATTCACCTCAAATAGCACAGGTTCCAGTGTATATTTACTATATTTTTTTGTACTACCAAAACGTACCCATTACATAATTGTTAAAACGTATGCAGTATTCCTTATTTGTGTGCTCTCTAGACCAGTGAATTAATTTGTTGTATGTATTAATTATGCTATGTAGCCCTATATTTCGTATATTTGGTGAATGAATATAATAATAATAATATTTATAATATTTGTGATTTTTCAAAAATCCTGTCTACATTGGGTTACATCTGACAGTCGCTGGTATGTTTCTCACTACAGATGATGTCTTTTAGCATCAGGCCAATGTAATTTATTCTAGACGTTCAATACAACATGTCAGTATGAATGCCAGCACCCAGGGAAGTTGAACCACGCTCCCACCCGTACCTGAGTCCAGGATGAACTTGCCAAGATGTTATATTAATCTTGCAAACAACTTGCTACCATGACTTACTTAGTTTAGTACAAGTACTGACAAGTTTAAACTGTAATAAGCGTATATAAGTTAGGTGAAAATCCATATATAAGTTCTGTGAAAAAACTGTATCTTTTTAATCTCTAATCTATTCATTTGGTCTAATCCTTTTAGATTTACATAAAAGTTAATAGCTACATACTATTAGAGTGATAGGAACATGTGATCATAGTTCAGGAGACTTTCTTGCTCAACAATAATTTGAAACTTACTTCAGGTTTTGTCATAAACAAACAGTTATAAGTTATACTGTAAAGTTAAACCGTATATAAGTTAGGAGGTAAAACCGTATATAAGTTAGGAGGTAAAACCGTATATAAGTTAGGGGATACTTTCTATCAGATTTGCATTGAGTTGATAGGTACCTACGATCAGAGCAATAGGTACGTAAATAGGTAGGTAGGTTGGGTAGGGAGTAGGGGGCAGGGAACAGGAGTAGAAGTAGGATAAAGGGGGAACAGCATTCAGAGAGCAAGGATAAGGGAGCAGTGAGCGTGGATCAGCGGGTAGGGAGCAGTATTCAGGGAATAGGGAGCAAGTGCAGGGAGCATGGAACAGGGAGTAGGGTAAAGGGGGCTCAGATTGCAGTGAGCATGGATCAGAGGCATGGGGCAGGGGGGGTGCATGGAGCTGGTAGTAGGGATTAGTGTGAAGGGGCAGGGAGCAGGAATTAGGGGTAGGAAGTAGGGAGGGAGCAGGGAGTAGAGAGCAGGTAGTATGGAGCAAGGAGCAGGGAGCAGTAAATGGGGCAGGGATCAGGGGGTACGGAGTATGGAAAAAGGTGCAGGGAGAGGGGAGTAGGGAACAGGGGGCAGGGAGAAAAAGCAGGGAGCAGGAGGTAGGGAGCAGGGATCATGAAGCAGGGAGTATGGAGCAGTGGGTAGGGACGAGTAGGAAACAGGGAGTGGGTAAAGGGGGCTCAGATTGCAGAGAGCATGGATCAGGGGTAGGGGGCATGGAGCAGGGAGTAGGGAGCAGTGAGAAGGGGCATGGAGCATGGAGCATGGAGCAGGAATTAGGGGTAGGGAGGGAGCAGGTAGTATGGAGCAGCGAGCAATAAAAGGGGCAGGGATCAAGGGGTAGGGAGTTTGGAAAAGGGTGCAGGGGTCGTGGAGTATGGAACAGTGAGCAGGAAGCAAAAGCATGGAGAAGGAGGTAGGGAGCATGGATGATGGAGCAAGGGGCAGGGAGTGTGGAGCAGTGGGTAAGGAGTAGGGGACATGAGTAGGGAACAGGGGGCACAGATTACATAGAGTGGGGGCCATGGATCAGGAGGTATGGAGCAGGAGCAGGGAGTAGGGAGAATGGGCAGCGAGCAGGTTGCAGAGAGCTGGGAGTAGGGAGCAGTTAGCAGGGGGCATGGAGCAGGGATCAGAGAGCAGGGGGCATAAATTAGGGGTAGGGAGTAGGGAGGGAGCATATGGCAGGGAGAAGGGAGCAGAGGGTAGGGAGCAGGGATCAAGGAGCTGGGAGCAATGAGCCGGGTCCAGGGAGCATGAAAAAGGACAGGAATCAGGGGTATGGAGTAGGAAGCAGGGAGTGGGGAGTAAGGGGCAGTGAGCAGGGGGCATAGATCAGGGAGAAAATTCAGAGAGCAGGAGCAGGCCGTAGGGGTCAGGAAGCGGGGATCAGGGAATATAGAGCAGTGGGCATGGAGCAGAAAGCATGGATCATGGGGCATGGAGTAGGGAGCGAGGAGGTGGGAGCAGGGAGCAGGAATCTGAGAGCAGAGGACAGGGGCAGGGATCAGGGTGTTGGGTGCAGGGAGCAGGCGGTATGGAGTAGGGAGCAGATAACAGGGGGTAGGGAGCAGGGATCTGGGATCTGAGAGAAAGGAGCCGGGAACAGGGAGCGCTGGAACAGTAGCTGGAATAAGGGGGTAGGGAGCCGGGTACAGGGAGCTATGGGAGTAGGGGACAGTGAACAGGGGGCAGGGATCTAGGAGCATGGAGCAGGGTGCAGGGATTTTGGGGCAAGGAGCTTGGCTTGGAGCAGGGGGGATGTATTAGGGGTATGGAGTACAGAGGGAGCAGATGGCAGGGAGAAGGGAACATGGAGTAGGGAACAGAGAGCAGGGAGTATGGGGGCAGGGGGCAGGGATAAGGTACCAAGGAGCTGGGAGCAATGAGCCTGATCCAGGGAGCAGGAAATGGGAGATGGATCCGGGGGTAGGGAGTGGGGAGTAAGGAGCAGGGGGCATGGAGAAAGGAGCAGAGCGTAGGGATCAGGAAGCAAGGAGCAGGTGGCAGGAAGCAGGGAATATGGAGCAGTGGGCATGTAGCAGGGAGCTTGGATCAGGGAGCAGTGGGCATGGCGTAGGGAGCGAGGGAGTAGGAGAAGGGAGCAGGAATTTGAGAGCAGGGAGCAGAAACAGGGGAAGGAATCAGGGGGTAGGGAGCCGGGTGCAGGGAGCAGTTGGTAGGGAGCAGAGAGCACGGATCAGGTGAAGTGAGCCTGGAGCAGGGATCTGAGAGAAAGGAGCTGGGAGCAGGAACAGGAGCTGGAATAAGGGGGTAGGGAGCAGGGAGCCGGGTGCAGGGAGCAGCGGTTATGAACAGGGAGCAGGAAGCTGGGATCTGGGCGCAAGGAGGCGGGAGCAGGAAGCAGCGGTTACGCAGTAGGGGGCAGGAATCGGGAGGCAGGGGCACAGCTTGCAGGGTACAGGGATCTTGGATCAGGGTGTTGGGATCATGAGGAGGGAGTGGGGTGCAGGTAGCAGGGAGTAAGGAGCAGTAAGCATGAGTAGGGCGAAGGTAAATGGGGCACAGCTTGCAGAGAGCAGTGAGCAGGGGGTAGGGAGTGGGGAGAAAGGAGCAGGGGAATAGGGGCCACGGAACAGGAGTGGGAGTAGGGTAAAGGGGGCACAGCTGGCAGAGAGCAGAGTGCAGGGGATAGGGAGCAGGGAGAAGGGGCCGGGGGCATGGAACAGGGAGCATGGAAAGTGAGCATGAAAAGGGGTAGGGATCAGGGGTTGGGAGCAGGGAGTAGGCGGCATTGAGCAGATGGTAGGGATCAGGGCAAGCGTAGAGAAGGGATCAGGGAATTGGGAGTAGGGGGCATGGAGCAGGGAGCACAGAGCAGGGATCATGGAGCAGGGGGCATATATAGGGAGCAGGGAGTAGGGAGCGATTATCTGGGAGCAGGGAGCAGGAATTTGAAAGCATGGATAAGAGGATATGGATCAGAATAGAAGGATAGAAAGTAGGGAGCATGGGCAGGGAGCAAGGATCAGGGGGCATGGAGAGGGAGCACGAGTAGGAGTAGGGTAAATGGGGCTCAGATTGCAGATAGCAGGGGGCATGGATCAGGGTTATGGAGCAGGGAGTAGATAGCAGGAGCAGTGAGCTGGGAGCAGGGAGCCGGGGACAGGGTGCGGGGAGCACGGATAAGAGATCATGGTGCAGGAAGCAGGGAGCCGGTGTCAGGGAGCATGGAGCTTGGTGCAGGGAGCAGGGAGCAGGTGGTAGGGAGCAGGGGCCAGGGAGCATGGAGCAGTTATCAGGAATCAGGGATCGGGGAGCAGAGAGCAGGGGGTCAGGGAGTAGGGAGCAGTGAGAAAGGGGCAGGAGTATGGAGGAGGGATCATGGGGTAGGGAGCTGGGAGCAGGGGGTAGGAATCAGGGGGTATGAGGCAGGGAGTAGGAGCATGGAGCAGGTAGACTGGAGCAGGGATCAGGGAGCATGGAGCAGGGTATAAGGAGTAGTGAGCAGGAAGTGGAGAGCAAGGAGCATGGTCAGGGTCAGGGTGCAGGGAGATGTGATTATAGAGCAGTGAGCAGGGGGCAGGGAGCATGGAGCAGGGGAGTAAGGGCCAGGGAACAGGAGTGGGAGTAGGGTAAAGGGGGCACAGCTTGCAGAGAGCAGTGAGCAGAGTGCAGGGGATAGGGAGCAGGGAGAAGGGGCAGGTGGTATGGAACAGGGAGCAGTGAAAGAGAGCAGGAAAAGGGATAGGGATCAGGGGTTGGGAGCAGGGAGTAGGCGGCATTGAGCAGAGGGTAGGGATCAGGGAGAGTGTGGAGCAGGGAGGAGGGGGCAGGGAATTGGGAGCAGGGAGCATGGAGCAGGAATTTGAAAGCATGGATAAGGGGGTATGGATCAGAATAGAAGGATAGAAAGTAGGGAGCATGGGCAGGGAGCAAGGATCAGGGGGCATGGAGAGGGAGCACGAGTAGGAGTAGGGTAAATGGGGCTCAGATTGCAGAGAGCAGGGGCATGGATCAGGGTTATGGAGCAGGGTGCATGGTTCAAGGAGCAGGGAGTAGATAGCAGGAGCAGTGAGCTGGGAGCAGGGAGCCAGGGACAGGGTGCGGGGAGCACAGATAAGAGATCATGGTGCAGGAAGCAGGGAGCCGGTGTCAGGGAGCATGGAGCTTGGTGCAGGGAGCAGGGAGCAGGTGGTAGGGAGCAGGGGCCAGAGAGCATGGAGCAGTTATCAGGAATCAGGGATCGGGGAGCAGAGAGCAGGGGGTCAGGGAGTAGGGAGCAGTGAGAAGGGGGCAGGAGTAGGGAGGAGGGATCATGGGGTAGGGAGCTGGGAGCAGGGGGTAGGAATCAGGGGGTATGAGGCAGGGAGTAGGAGCATGGAGCAGGGATCAGGGAGCAGTGAGCAGGGAGCATGGAACGTGAGCAGGGATCATGGAGCAGGGAGTAGGAGGCGGAAAGCATAAGGCTGCGGTTAGGGGCAGGGAGCCGGCAGAAGGGAACAGGGCACCGGAAGCAGTGAGCAGAAATCAGGGATCATGGTACAGGGAACAGAGGGTAAGGAGTAGGGAGCAGGTGGCAGGGAGTCGGAAGCAGGGAGCAGGGGGCAGGGAGCATGGAGCAGGGAGCTGGGGGCAGAGAGAAGTATGCAGGGATCAGGGATTGGGAAGCAGGGATCAGGATGCAGGGAGTAGGGAACATGGAGTAGGGAACAGAGAGCAGGGAGGATGGGGGCAGGGGGCAGGGATAAGGTACCAAGGAGCTGGGAGCAATGAGCCTCATCCAGTGAGCAGGAAATGGGAGATGGATCCGGGGGTAGGGAGTGGGGAGTAAGGAGCAGGGGGCATGGAGAAGGGAGCAGAGCGTAGGGATCAGGAAGCAAGGAGCAGGTGGCAGGAAGCAGGGAATATGGAGCAGTGGGCATGGAGCAGGGAGCTTGGATCAGGGAGCAGTGGGCATGGCGTAGGGAGCGAGGGGGTAGGAGAAGGGAGCAGGAATTTGAGAGCAGGGTGCAGAAACAGGGGCAGGAATCAGGGGGTAGGGAGCCGGGTGCAGGGAGCAGTTGGTAGGGAGCAGAGAGCAGGGGTCAGGTGAAGTGAGCCTGGAGCAGGGATCTGAGAGAAAGGAGCTGGGAGCAGGAAGAGGAGCTGGAATAATGGGGTAGGGAGCAGGGAGCCGGGTGCAGGGAGCAGCTGTTATGAACAGGGAGCAGGAAGCTGGGATCTGGGCGCAAGGAGGCGGGAGCAGGAAGCAGCGGTTACGCAGTAGGGGGCAGGAATCGTGAGGCAGGGGCACAGCTTGCAGGGTACAGGGATCTTGGATCAGGGTGTTGGGATCATGAGGAGGGAGTGGGGTGCAGGTAGCAGGGAGTAAGGAGCAGTAAGCAGGATTAGGGCGAAGGTAAATGGGGCACAGCTTGCAGAGAGCAGTGAGCAGGGGGTAGGGAGTGGGGAGAAAGGAGCAGGGGAATAGGGGCCACGGAACAGGAGTGGGAGTAGGGTAAAGGGGGCACAGCTGGCAGAGAGCAGAGTGCAGGGGATAGGGAGCAGGGAGAAGGGGCCGGGGGCATGGAACAGGGAGCATGGAAAGTGAGCATGAAAAGGGGTAGGGATCAGGGGTTGGGAGCAGGGAGTAGGCGGCATTGAGCAGATGGTAGGGATCAGGGCAAGCGTGGAGAAGGGATCAGGGAATTGGGAGTAGGGGGCATGGAGCAGGGAGCACAGAGCAGGGATCATGGAGCAGGGGGCATATATAGGGAGCAGGGAGTAGGGAGCGATTATCTGGGAGCAGGGAGCAGGAATTTGAAAGCATGGATAAGAGGATATGGATCAGGGTGCAGGGGATAGAAAGTTGGGAGCAGGGGCAGGGAGCAAGGAGCAGGGGGAAGGGAGGGGGAGCACGAGTAGGAGTAGGGTAAACGGGGCTCAGATTGCAGAGAGCAGGGGGCTTGGATCAGAGTTACGGAACAGGGAGCAGGGAGCATGGGATAGGGAGCAGGGGCAGTGAGCAAGGGACAGGGTGTGGGGAGCAAGGATCAGACATCATTGTCGAGAAAGCAGGGAGCCGGCGACAGGGAGCAGGGAAAAAGGTGCAGGGAGCAGGTGGTAGGGAGCATGGAGCAGGAAGCAGGGCTTGGGGAGCCGAGAGCAGGGGGTCAGGGTGTAGGGATCAGTGAGAAGGGGGCAGGAGTAGGAAGCATGGAGCAAGGAGCAGGGATCATGGGGCATGGGGTAGGGATCTGTGAGCAGGGAGTAGTAATCAGGGGGCATGGAGCAGGGATATGGGACCAACGAGCTGGGAGCAGAGAGCAGGAAGCAGGGTGCATGGAGCAAGGGATAGGGAATAGTGAGCAGGGGGCATAGATCAGGGAGTAGGAAGCAGGGAGTACGGAGCAGGGAGCATGGACCATGGATCGGGGAGCAGGAATTTGAGAGCAGGGAGCAGAAACAGGGGCAGGAATCAGGGGGTAGGGAGCCGGGTGCAGGGAGCAGTTGGTAGGGAGCAGAGAGCATGGATCAGGTGAAGTGAGCCTGGAGCAGGGATCTGAGAGAAAGGAGCTGGGAGCAGGAACAGGAGCTGGAATAAGTGGGTAGGGAGCAGGGAGCCGGGTGCAGGGAGCAGCGGTTATGAACAGGGAGCAGGAAGCTGGGATCTGGGCGCAAGGAGGCGGGAGCAGGGAGCAGCGGTTACGCAGTAGGGGGCAGGAATCGGGAGGCAGGGGCACAGCTTGCAGGGAACAGGGATCTTGGATCAGGGTGTTGGGATTATGAGGAGTGAGTGGGGTGCAGGTAGCAGGGAGTAAGGAGCAGTAAGCAGGAGTAGGGCGAAGGTAAATGGGGCACAGCTTGCAGAGAGCAGTGAGCAGGGGGTAGGGAGTGGGGAGAAGGGAGCAGGGGAATAGGGGTCAGGGAACAGGAGTGGGAGTAGGGTAAAGGGGGCACAGCTGGCAGAGAGCAGAGTGCAGGGGATAGGGAGCACCGAGAAGGCGCCGGGGGCATGGAACAGGGAGCATGGAAAGTGAGCAGGAAAAGGGGTAGGGATCAGGGGTTGGGAGCAGGGAGTAGGCGGCATTGAGCAGATGGTAGGGATCAGGGCAAGCGTGGAGAAGGGATCAGGGAATTGGGAGTAGGGGGCATGGAGCAGGGAGCACAGAGCAGGGATCATGGAGCAGGGGGCATATATAGGGAGCAGGGAGTAGGGAGCGATTATCTGGGAGCAGGGAGCAGGAATTTGAAAGCATGGATAAGAGGATATGGATCAGGGTGCAGGGGATAGAAAGTTGGGAGCAGATATGGATCAGGGTGCAGGGGATAGAAAGTTGGGAGCAGGGACAGGGAGCAAGGAGCATGGGGCAGGGAGGGTGAGCACGAGCAGGAGTAGGGTAAACGGGGCTCAGATTGCAGAGAGCAGGGACAGGGAGCAAGGAGCAGGGGGCAGGGAGGGGGAGCACGAGTAGGAGTAGGGTAAACGGGGCTCAGATTGCAGAGAGCAGGGGGCATGGATCAGAGTTACGGAACAGGGAGCAGGGAGCATGGGATAGGAGGCAGGGGCAGTGAGCAGGGGGCAGGGTGCATGGAGCAGGGATCAGAGATCATTGTCGAGAAAGCAGGGAGCCGTCGACAGGGAGCAGGGAGAAAGGTGCAGGGAGCAGGTGGTAGGTAGCAGGGGCTAGGGAGCATGGAGCAGGAAGCAGGGCTCGGGGAGCCGAGATCAGGGGATCAGGGAGTAGGGATCAGTGAGAAGGGGGCAGGAGTAGGAAGCATGGAGCAAGGAGCAGGGATTATGGGGCATGGGGTAGGGATCTGTGAGCAGGGAGTAGTAATCAGGGGGCATGGAGCAGGGATATGGGACCAACGAGCTGGGAGCAGAGAGCAGGAAGAAGGGTGCATGGAGCAAGGGATAGGGAATAGTGAGCAGGGGGCATAGATCAGGGAGTAGGAAGCAGGGAGTACGGAGCAGGGAGCATGGACCATGGATCGGGGAGCAGGGAGCCGGTGCGGCGGCGGGGGGCAGGGATCAGAGAGCATGGTGCAAGGAGCAATGGGCAGGGTGCTTGGGGAATTGAGCAGGGAGCAGGTGGCAGGGATTAGGAAGCAGGGAGCAGGGGCCAGGCATGCATGGAGCAGGGGCCAGGCATGCATGGAACAGGGATCGGTGAGCAGGGGTCAGGGAGTAGGGAGAAATGAGAAGGGGGCAGGAGTAGAGAGCATGGAGCAGTGAGCAGGGATCATGGAGCATGGGGCAGGGAGCAAGGAGCTGGGTGCAGGGAGCAGGGGACAGGGAGCAGGGAGCCCGGCAGCAGGGAGAAGGGACTAGGGATTAGAGAGCATGATGCAGGATGCAGGGAGCAGGGAGCCTTCGGCAGGGAGAAGGAAGCATAGTGCAGGGAGCATGGGCAGGGAGCAGGGAGCAGGTGGCAGGAAGTAGAAAGCAGGGAGCAGGGGCCAGGGAGCATGGAGCATGGGTCAGAGCCATACAGCAGGGAGCAGGCGGCAGGGCTTAGGAAGCAGGGATCAGGGATCGTGGATCAGGGAGTAGGGAGCAGTGAGAAGGGGGCACGAGTAGGGAGCATGGAGCCGTGATCAGGAATCATGGTCCATGTGGTAGGAAGCTAGAGGCAGGGAGTAGGATTCAGGGGCCATGAAGCACAGAGCAGGAGCATGGATCAGGTAGACTGGATCAGTGATCAGGGATCAGCATGGAACGGGGAGCAGGGTGCAGAAGTAGAGTAAAGGATGCACAGCTTACAGAGAGTAGGAAACAGGGAGGATGGATCAGGGTGTAGGGATCATGAGGAGGGAGTGGGGTGCAGGGAGCAGGGTGCAGGTCGCAGGGAGTTAGGAGCAGTAAGCAGAAGTAGGGCTAGGGTAAAGGGGGCACAGCTTGTAGGGAGCAGGGAGCAGAGGCCAGCGGTAGGGAGCATGGCTCAAGGACCTGGGGGCAGGGAGCAGGGAGCATGTAGTAGGGATCATGGAGCCGAGGCAGGGAGTAGTACGCAGGGATCGGGGAGCAGGGAGAAATTAGAAGGAGGCAGGAGTAAGAAGCATGGTGCAAGGACTAGGGGGTAGACGGCTGGGGGCAGGGAGTACGAATCAGGGGGCATGAGGCAGGGAGTAGGAGCATGGAGCAAGTAGTCTGGGGCAGGAAGCATGGAGCAGGGGGCAGTGAGCAGGGATCTGTAAGCAAGGAGCCGGGAGCAGTGAGCAGGGTATAAGGAGTAGTGAGCAGGAAGTGGAGATCAAGGAGCATGGTCAGGGTCAGGGTGCAGGGAGATGTGAGTATAGAGCAGTGAGCAGGGGGCGGGGAGCAAGGAGCATGGGAGTAGGGGCCAGGGAACAGGAGTGGGAGTAGGGTAATGGGAGCACAGCTTGCAGAGAGCAGTGAGCAGAGTGCAGGGGATAGGGAGCAGGGAGAAGGGGCAGGTGGTATGGAACAGGGAGCAGTGAAAGAGAGCAGGAAAAGGGATAGGGATCAGGGGTTGGGAGCAGGGAGTAGGCGGCATTGAGCAGAGGGTAGGGATCAGGGAGAGTGTGGAGCAGGGAGGAGGGGGCAGGGAATTGGGAGCAGGGAGCATGGAGCAGGAATTTGAAAGCATGGATAAGGGGGTATGGATCAGAATAAAAGGATAGAAAGTAGGGAGCATGGGCAGGGAGCAAGGATCAGGGGGCATGGAGAAGGAGCACGAGTAGGAGTAGGGTAAATGGGGCTCAGGTTGCAGATAGCAGGGGGCATGAATCAGGGTTATGGAGCAGGGAGTAGATAGCAGGAGCAGTGAGCTGGGAGCAGGGAGCCGGGGACAGGGTGCGGGGAGCACGGATAAGAGATCATGGTGCAGGAAGCAGGGAGCCGGTGTCAGGGAGCATGGAGCTTGGTGCAGGGAGCAGGGAGCAGGTGGTAGGGAGCATGGGCCAGGGAGCATGGAGCAGTTATTAGGAATCAGGGATCGGGGAGCAGAGAGCAGGGGGTCAGGGAGTAGGGAGCAGTGAGAAAGGGGCAGGAGTATGGAGGAGGGATCATGGGGTAGGGAGCTGGGAGCAGGGGGTAGGAATCAGGGGGTATGAGGCAGGAAGTAGGAGCATGGAGCAGGTAGACTGGAGCAGGGATCAGGGAGCATGGAGCAGTGAGCAGGGAGCATGGAACGTGAGGGAGTAGGGAGTAGGAGGCGGAAAGCATAAGGCTGCGGTTAGGGGCAGGGAGCAGGGAGCCGGTAGAAGGGAACAGGGCACCGGAAGCAGTGAGCAGAAATCAGGGATTATGGTACAAGGAACAGAGGGTAAAGAGTAGGGAGCAGGTGGCAGGGAGTCGGAAGCAGGGAGCAGGGGGCAGGGAGCATGGAGCAGGGAGCTGGGGGCAGAGAGAAGTATGCAGGGATCAGGGATTGGGAAGCAGGGATCAGGATGCAGGGAGTAGGGAACATGGAGTAGGGAACAGAGAGCAGGGATGACGGGGGCAGGGGGCAGGGATAAGGTACCAAGGAGCTGGGAGCAATGAGCCTGATCCAGGGAGCAGGAAATGGGAGATGGATCCGGGGGTAGGGAGTGGGGAGTAAGGAGCAGGGGGCATGGAGAAGGGAGCAGAGCGTCGGGATCAGGAAACAAGGAGCAGGTGGCAGGAAGCAGGGAATATGGAGCAGTGGGCATGGAGCATGGAGCTTGGATCAGGGAGCAGTGGGCATGGCGTAGGGAGCGAGGGGGTAGGAGAAGGGTGCAGGAATTTGAGAGCAGAGTGCAGAAACAGGGGCAGGAATCAGGGGGTAGGGAGCCGGGTGCAGGGAGCAGTTGGTAGGGAGCAGAGAGCAGGGGTCAGGTGAAGTGAGCCTGGAGCAGGGATCTGAGAGAAAGGAGCTGGGATCAGGAAGAGGAGCTGGAATAAGGGGGTAGGGAGCAGGGAGCCGGGTGCAGGGAGCAGCGGTTATGAACAGAGAGCAGGAAGCTGGGATCTGGGTGCAAGGAGGCGGGAGAAGGGAGCAGCGGTTACGCAGTAGGGGGCAGGAATCGGGAGGCAGGGGCACAGCTTGCAGAGAGCAGGGAACAGGGATCATGGATCAGGGTGTTGGGATCATGAGGAAGGAGTGGGGTGCAGGTAGCAGGGAGTAAAAAGCAGTAAGCAGGAGTAGGGCAAAGGTAAATGGGATCAGTGTGAAGGGGCATGGAGCAGGGAGCAGGAATTAGGGGTAGGAAGTAGGGAGGGCGCAGGGAGTAGAGAGCAGGGAGTCGGGAGCTGGGGGCAAAGAGTAGGATGCAGGGATCAGGGATTGCGAAGCAGGGAGCAGGATGCAGGGAGTAGGGAAAAGAGAGCAGGGGGCAGGGGGCATGGAGCTGGGAGGATGGAGCCGTAAGAAGGGTGGGGCAGAGAGCAAGGAGCAGGAATTAGGGGTAGGGAGGGAGCAGGAAGCAGGTAGTCGGTTGCAGGTAGTATGGAGAAAGGAGCTGGGAACAAGGAGCAGGAGCATGGAGCAGTAAAAGGGACATGGATCAGGGGGTATGGATTATTGAACAGGGTGCAGGGAGAGGGGAGAAGGGAATAGTGAGCAGGGGCCATGGAGCAGGTGGCAGGGAGCAGTGAGCAGGGACCATGGTGCAGGGTGCAAGTATCATGGAGCAGGAGTAGGGTGCAGGAGGCAGGGCGATTGGAGTAGGGAGTAGGGAGCAGGAATCGGGAAGCAGGGAACCGGGATCATGGGGCAGGAAATAGGGAGCAGGAGTAGGGGCAGAGGGCAGGAATAATGGCTTGCCGGGAGATTTGAGTAGGGAGCAGGAATCAGGGAGCCGGGCAGGGTTGGGACCAACGAGCAGGGAGCAGGAAGCATGGTGCATGTAGCAGGGGATATGGAATAGTGAGCAAGGCAAGGGGCATAGATCAGGGAGTAGGAAGCAGGGAGTACAGAGCAGGGAGCATGGACCATGGATCAGGAAGCAGGGAGCCGGCGCGGCGGCAGGTAGCAGTGATCAGAGAGCACGGTGCAAGGAGCAGTGGGCAGGGTGCTTGGGGAATTGAGCAGGTGGCAGGGAGTAGGGAGCAGGGAGCAGAGGCCAGGCATGCGTGGAGCAGGGGCCAGGCATGCAAGGAGCAGGGATCGTTGATCAGGGGGCAGGGAGTAGGGAGAAATGAGAAGGGGACAGGAGTAGAGAGCATGGAGCAGTGAGCAGGGATCATGGGGCAGGCGGCAGGGAGCAAGGAGCTGGGACCAGGGAGCAGGGGACAGGTTGCAGGGAGCAGGGAGCCCGGCATCAGGGAGAAGGGACTAGGGATTAGAGAACATGGTGCAGGATGCAGGGAGCAGGGTGCTTTCGGCAGGGAGAAGGGAGCATGGGCAGGGAGCAGGTCGCAGGTCAAGGAGGCATGGAGCATGGGTCAGAGGCATAGAGCAGGGAGCAGGGGGCAGGGCTTAGGAAGCAGGGATCGGGGAACAGGGAGTAGGGAGCAGTGAGAAGGGGGCACAAATAGGGAGCATGGAGCCATGATCAGGAATCATGGTCCATGTGGTAGGAAGCTGGAGGCAGGGAGTAGGAATCAGGGGCCATGAAGCACAGAGCAGGAGCATGTAGCAGGTAGACTGGATCATTAATCAGGGAGCAGCAGTGAGCAGGGAGCAGGGAGCATGGAATGGGGAGCAGGGAGCAGGAGTAGAGTAAAGGAGGCACAGCTTACAGAGAGTAGGAAACAGGGAGCATGGATCAGGGTGTAGGGATCATGAGGAGGGAGTGGGGTGTAGGGAGCAGGGTGCAGGTCGCAGGGAGCAAGGAGCAGTAAGCAGGAGTGGGGCTTGGGTAAAGGGGGCACAGCTTGCAGAGAGCAGGGAGCATGGGGCAGGGAGCGGGGGCAGTGGAGTCAGGCACAGGGAGTAGGGAGCAGGGAGCAGAGGCCAGCGGTAGGGATCATGGCTCAAGGACCAGGGGGCAGGGAGCAGGGGGCATGTAGTAGGGAGCATGGAGCAGAGGCAGGGAGCAGGTGGCAGGGAGTAGGACGCAGGGATCGGGGAGCATGGTGCAATTAGAAGGAGGCAGGAGAAAGAAGCATGGTGCAAGGGCTAGGGGGTAGAGGGCTGGGGGCAGGGAGTAGGAATCAGGGGGCATGAGGCAGGGAGTAGGAGCATGGAGCATGTAGTCTGGGGCAGGAAGCAGGGAGCATGGAGCAGGGACAGTGAGCAGGGATCTGGGAACAAGGAGCCGGGAGCAGAGAGCAGGGTATAGGGAGTAGTGAGCAGGAAGTGGAGAGCAAGGAGCATGGTCAGGGTCAGGGTGCAGGGAGATGTGAGTATAGAGCAGTGAGCAGGGGGCAGGGGGCAGGGGGCGGGGGGCGGGGAGCAAGGAGCAGGGGAGTAGGGGCCAGGGAACACGAGTGGGAGTAGGGTAAAGGGGGCACAGCTTGCAGAGAGCAGAGTGCAGGGGATAGGGAGCAGGGAGAAGGGGCAGGTGGCATTGAACAGGGAGCAGGGAGAAGGGGCAGGTGGCATTGAACAGGGAGCATGGAAAGGGAGCAGGAAAAGGGATAGGGATCTGGGGTTGGGAGCAGGGAGTAGGCGGCATTGAACAGAGGCTGGGATCAGGAAGAGCGTGGAGCAGGGAGGAGGGGGCAGGGAATTGGGAGCAGGGAGCATGGAGCAGGTATTTGAAAGCATGGATAACGGGGTATGGATCAGGGTGCAGAGGATAGAAAGTAGGGAGCAGGGGCAGGGAGCAAGGAGCATGGATCAGGGGGCAGGGAGAGGGAGCACGAGCAGGAGTAGGGTAAACGGGGCTCAGATTGCAGAGAGCAGGGGGCATGGATCAGGGTTATGGAGCAGGGTTCAGGGAGCAGGGGGTAGATAGCAGGAGCAGTGACCTGGGAGCAGGGAGCAGGGAGCAGTGGACAGGGTGCAGTCAGCACGGATCAGAGATCATGGTGCAGGAAGCAGGGATCCGGTGACAGGGAGCAGGGAGCATGGTGCAGGGAGCAGGTGGTAGGGAGCAGGGGCCAGGGAGCATGGAGCAGGAATCAGGGATCATGGATCGGGGAGCAGAGAGCAGGGGGTCAGGGAGTAGGGAGCAGTGAGAAGGGGGCAGGAGTAGGGAGGATTGATCATGGGGCAGGGGGTAGGGAACTGGGAGCAGGTAGTAGAAATCAGTGGGCATGTGGCAGGGAGTAGGAGCATGGAACAGGTAGACTGGAGCAGGGACCAGGGAGCATGGAGCAGTGAGCAGTGAGCATGGAACGTGAGCAGGGAGCAGGGATCATGGAGCAGGGAGTAGGATGCGGACAGCATAAGGCTGTAATTAGGGGCAGGGAGCAGGGAGCCGGCAGCAGGGAACAGTGAGCAGTGAGCAGAAATCAGGAATCATGGTGCAGGGAACAGAGGGTAGGGAGTAGGGAGCAGGGAGCTGGGGGCAGGGAGTAGGATGCAGGGATCAGGGAATGGGAAGCAGGGAGCAGGATGCAGGGAGTAGGGAAAAAAGAGCAGGGGGCAGGGAGCATGGAGCTGGGAGGATGGAGCTGTAAGAAGGGTGGGGCAGGGAGCAGGAATTAGGGGTAGGGAGGGAGAAGGAAGCAGGTAGTCGGTTGCAGGTAGAATGGAGAGAGGAGCTGGGAACAAGTAGCAGGAGCATGGAGCAGTAAAAGGGACAAGGATCAGGGGGTATGGATTATTGAACAGGGTGCAGGGAGAGGGGAGAAGGGAATAGTGAGCAGGGGCCATGGAGCAGGAGGTAGGGATCAGGGAGCAGGGAGCAGGCGGCAGGGAGCAGAGACCATGGAGCAGGGTGCAAGGATCATGGAGCAGGAGTAGGGTGCAGGAGGCAGGGCGATTGGAGTAGGGAGTAGGGAGCAGGAATCGGGAGGCAGGGAACCGGGATCATGGGGCAGGAAATAGGGAGCAGGAGTAGGGGCAGAGGGCAGGAATAATGGGTTGCCGGGAGATTTGAGTAGGGAGCAGTGAGCAGGGGGCAGGAATCAGGGAGCCAGGAGCAGGGATATGGGACCAACGAGCAGGGAGCAGGAAGCATGGTGCATGTAGCAGGGGATATGGAATAGTGAGCAAGGCAAGGGGCATAGATCAGGGAGTAGGAAGCAGGGAGTACAGAGCAGGGAGCATGGACCATGGATCGGGAAGCAGGGAGCCGGCGCGGCGGCAGGGAGCAGGGATCAGAGAGCACGTTGCAAGGAGCAGTGGGCAGGGTGCTTGGGGAATTGAGCAGGTGGCAGGGAGTAGGAAGCAGGGAGCAGGGGCCAGGCATGCAAGGATTAGGATGCAGGGATTGGTGAGCAGGGGGCAGGGAGTAGGGAGAAATGAGAAGGGGGCAGGAGTAGAGAGCATGGAGCAGTGAGCAGGGATCATGGGGCAGGGGGCAGGGGGCAGGGAGCAAGGAGCTGGGACCAGGGAGCAGGGGACAGGGTGCGGGGAGCAGGGAGCCCGGCATCAGGGAGAAGGGACTAGGGATTAGAGAACATGGTGCAGGATGCAGGGAGCAGGGACCTTTCGGCAGGGAGAAGGGAGCAGGGAGCATGGGTAGGGAGCAGGGAGCAGGTGGCAGGAAGTAGAAAGCAGGGAGCAGGGGGCATGGAGCATTGGTCAGAGGCATAGAGCAGGGAGCAGGAGGCAGGGCTTAGGAAGCAGGGATCAGGGATCGGGGAACAGGGAGTAGGGAGCAGTGAGAAGGGGGCACGAGTAGGGAGCATGGAGCCATGATCAGGAATCATGGTCCTTGTAGTAGGAAGCTGGAGGCAGGGAGTAGGAATCAGGGGCCATGAAGCACAGAGCAGGAGCATGTAGCAGTTAGACTGGATCATTGATCAGGGAGCAGCAGTGCGCAGGGAGCAGGGAGCATGGAACGGGGAGCAGGGAGCAGGAGTAGAGTAAAGGAGGCACAGCTTACAGAGAGTGGGAAACAGGGAGCATGGATCAGGGTGTAGGGATCATGAGGAGGGAGTGGGGTATAGGGAGCAGGGTGCAGGTCGCAGGGAGTAAGGAGCAGTAAGCAGGAGTAGGGCTAGGGTAAAGGGGGCACAGCTTGCAGAGAGCAGGGAGCATGGGGCAGGGAGCGGGGGCAGTGGAGTCAGGCGCAGGGAGTAGGGAGCAGGGAGCAGAGGCCAGCGGTATGGAGCATGGCTTAAGGACCAGGGGGCAGGGAGCAGGGGGCATGTAGTAGGGAGCATGAAGCAGAGTCAGAGATCAGGTAGCAGGGAGTAGGACGCAGGGATCGGGGAGCAGGGAGCAATTAGAAGGAGGCAGGAGAAAGAAGCATGGTGCAAGGACTAGGGGGTAGAGGGCTGGGGGCAGGGAGTAGGAATCAGGGGGCATGAGGCAGGGAGTAGGAGCATGGAGCATGTAGTCTGGGGCAGGAATCAGGAAGCATGGAGCAGGAAGCAGGGATATGGGACCAATGAGCTGGGAGCAGAGAGCAAGACGCAGGGTGCATGGAGCAGGGGATAGGGAATAGTGAGCAGGGGGCATAGATCAGGGAGTAGGAAGCAGGGAGTACGGAACAGGGAGCATGGACCATGGAGCAGGGGGCAGTTTATAGGGAGCAGGGAGTAGGGATCAATGATCTGGGAGCAGGGAACCGGAATTTGAGAGCATGGATAAGGGGTATGGATCAGGGAGCAGGGGATAGGGTGTAGGTAACAGTGACAGGGAGCAGGGAGCAGGGAGCAGGGGCCAGGGAGTAGCAAGCAGTAGTAGGAGTAGGGTCAACGGGGCACAGATTGCAAAGAGCAAGAGGCATGGATCAGGGTTATGGAGCAGGGAACGGGGTGCAGAAAGCAGGGGGTAGGGTGTATCAAGTAGGGAGCAGGGAGCCGGCGCGGCGGCACGGAGCATGGATCTGAGAGCATGGTGCAAGGAGCAGTGGGCAGGGGGCAGGGGGCATGGTGCTTGGGGCATGGAGCAGGGAGCAGGTGGCAGGAATTAGGAAGCAGGGAGCAGGGGCCAGGCATGCATGGAGCAGAGGCATGGAGCAGGGATCGGTGAGCAGGGAGAAGGGAGCAATGAGAAGGGGGCCAGAGTAGAGAGCATGGAGCAGTTAGCAGGGATCATGGGGCTGGGGGATGGAGCAGGGAGCTGGGTGCAGGGAGCAGGGGACAAGGAGAGGGTAGGAGGGAGTAGGAAGCAGGGAGCAAGGGCCAGGCATGCATGGAGCAGATGCATTGAGCAGGGATCAGTGAGCAGGGAGCAAGGGGCAGGGAGTAGTGAGCAATGAGAAGGGGGCAGGAGTAGAGAGCATGGAGCAGTCAGCAGGGATCATGGGGCAGGGGGATGGTGCAGGGAGCTGGGAGCAGGAAGCAGGGGACAGGGAGCGGGGAGCAGGGAGCGCGGCAGCAGGGAGAATGGACTAGGGATTAGAGAGCATGGTGCAGGATGCAGGGAGCAGGGAGCATGGTGCAGGGAGCATGTGCAGGGAGCAGGGAGCAGGTGGCATGAAG
>JAUCBJ010007578.1:45000-67409 GCA_032718475.1 Nemertoderma westbladi
CTCGGCTCGATTGGTTCCACTTGGCTCGATTGGTTCGACTCGGCTCGATTGGTTCGACTTGGCTCGATTGGTTCGACTCGGCTCGACTCCATTGGTTCGACTCGGCTCGACTCCATTGGTTCGACTCGGCTCGATTGGTTCCACTTGGCTCGATTGGTTCGACTTGGCTCGATTGGTTCGACTTGGCTCGATTGGTTCGACTCGGCTCGATTAGTTCGACTCAGCTCGATTGGTTCGACAGGCTCGATTGGTTCGACTAGGCTCGGCTCGATCCGTCTCGATAGGTTTGACTCGGCTCAATAGATTCAATCTGTTTCGATTGGTTCGACTCGGCTCGACTCCATTGGTTTGACTCAGCTCAATCGGTTCGACTTGGCTTGATTGGTTCGACTCGGCTCGATTGGTTCAAATCTGCTCGATTGGTTCGACAGGCTCGATTGGTTCGACTAGGCTCAGCTCGATTTGGCTCGATCGGTTTGACTCGGCTCGATAGATTAAAACTGTTTCGATTGGTTCGACTCGGCTCGACTCCACTGGTTTGACTCAGCTCAATCGGTTCGACTTGGCTTGATTGGTTCGACTCGGCTCGATTGGTTCCACTTGGCTCGATTGGTTCGACTCGGCTCGATTGGTTCGACTCGGCTCAATTAGTTCGAACCGGCTCGATTGGTTCGAGTCGGCTCGACTCAAACCAATTTGACTCGGCTCGATCGTTTCGACTTGGCTCGATCGGTTCGACTCGGCTCGATTAGTTCGAACTGGCTCGATTGGTTCGAGTCGGCTCGACTCAAACCAATTTGACGCGGCTCGATCGTTTCGACTTGGCTCGATCGGTCCGATTTGGCTCGATCTGACATGACTCAGCTCGATCGGTTTGGCCCGGCTCGATCGGTTTGACTTGGCTCGATCGGTTCATCTTAGCTCGATCCGACATGACTTGGCTCGATCCGGCTCAATAGGTTTGACTTGGCTTGATAGGTGCGTACTGGCTCAATTGGTTCGAGTCGACTCGACTCGAACCAATTTGACTCGGCTCGATCGGTTCGACTTGGCTCGATCGGTTCGATTTGGCTCGATCGGTTCGTCTTAGCTCGATCCGACATGACTCGGCTCGATCCGGCTCGGTAGGTTTGACTTGGCTTGATAGGTGCGATCTGGCTCAATTGGTTCGAGTCGGCTCGACTCGAACCAATTTGACTCGGCTCGATCGGTTCAACTCGGCTCGATCGGTTCAACTGGGCTCGATCCGACCTGACTCGGAGCGATCGGTTTCACCTGGCTCGATCAGTTCTACTCGGCTCGACTACATCAGGATCGACTTGGAAATTTCATGTTTTCCTATTTCAAAAAAAATGTGATGTCTATGTTTGCATTGAGTATTATGTAGGGTACTGGTCTGTTAACAACTGATCGGTGTCCCTGCTTGAACGGTCTCAGCGTATAAACTAAACGCACCTTGTAACGAGGCTTATCGGTTCCACCGACCAAGGCTTATCGGTTCTACCGATAAACCAAGTGGTTATTTCTAAACGGCCTGCTATCGGTCAAGCGCATAAGTTAAACGGTTATAGGCAATATTTGAAGGGAAATCTGCGTTCGCGTGCGTTTCTGCTTTGACTTTGCCTAGGGGATAGCGGTATGAGCGATGAGATTACGGTTGTAAAAAGCGTTATGGTCGATATTTCGATCAGATATACGGTTGTTACCTTAGAGGTAGACTAGCTTTACCTCACAGGCCAGTCTAGTACTGCGCCGAAGCTACCTGGTTGATCCTGCCAGTAGTCATATGCTTGTCTCAAAGATTAAGCCATGCATGTCTAAGTATAAACCCCAGAATGGTGAAACTGCGAATGGCTCATTAAATCAGTCATAGTTTCTTTGAGCGTAGCAAAGTTACTTGGATAACTGTGGTAATTCTAGAGCTAATACATGCAACAAGCGGCTTTTTAAGTCGTGCTTTTATTAGACGCAAGACCAAACGGCTTCGGCCGTTAGTCTGGTGAGCTCTGAGTGACAAGGAGATCGCATGGCCTCGTGCCGGCGACCGCATCTTTCAAGTGTCTGCCCTATCAACTGTCGACGGTAGGGTATAGGCCTACCGTGGTGGCAACGGGTGACGGGGAATCAGGGTTCGATTCCGGAGAGGGAGCCTGAGAAACGGCTACCACATCCAAGGAAGGCAGCAGGCGCGCAAATTACCCACTCCCGACACGGGGAGGTAGTGACGATAAATAACGATGTAGAGCATCTTATGTTCTGCAATTGGAATGAGTACACTTTAAATCCTTTAACGAGGATCTATTGGAGGGCAAGTCTGGTGCCAGCAGCCGCGGTAATTCCAGCTCCAATAGCGTATATTAAAGCTGCTGCATTTAAAAAGCTCGTAGTTGGATCTCGGGAGCAGAGCTGTGGTACTCTGAAAGGATGCACTGCAGACCTGTCCATCTATCACTCTGCGGTTTCCTTGTGGGTGCTCTTCACTGAGTGCTCACGAAGAACCGTGACGTTTACCTTGAAAAAATTAGAGTGCTCAACGCAAGCTTAGCTTGAATAATGCAGCATGGAATAATGGAATAGGACCTCATTCTTGTTCTGTTGGTCTTAGAGACTTGAGGTAATGATTAAGAGGGACAGACGGGGGCATTCGTATTTCTGCGTTAGAGGTGAAATTCTTGGACCGCAGAAAGACGAACTAATGCGAAAGCATTTGCCAAGCATGTTTTCATTAATCAAGAACGAAAGTTAGAGGATCGAAGGCGATCAGATACCGCCGTAGTTCTAACCATAAACGATGCTAATCGGCGATCAGCGGTCGTTGCCCATTGACCCCGCTGGCAGCCTTGGGGAAACCAGAATTTTTCAGTTCTGGGGGAAGTATGGTTGCAAAGCTGGAACTTAAAGGAATTGACGGAAGGGCACCACCAGGAGTGGAGCCTGCGGCTTAATTTGACTCAACACGGGAAAACTCACCCGGCCCGGACACAGTGAGGATTGACAGATTGAGAGCTCTTTCTTGATTCTGTGGATGGTGGTGCATGGCCGTTCTTAGTTGGTGGAGTGATTTGTCTGGTTAATTCCGATAACGAACGAGATCCCATCCTGCTAAATAGTCACTTGGACCTCGGTCCAGGGTCGACTTCTTAGAGGGACAGGTGGCGTATAGCCACACGAAATGGAGCAATAACAGGTCTGTGATGCCCTTAGATGTTCGGGGCCGCACGCGCGCTACACTGAAAGAGTCAACGCGTGTCTACCCTGCGCCGAGAGGTGCGGGTAATCGTTTCAGCCCCTTTCGTGATGGGGATAGGGGATTGCAATTTTTCCCCTTGAACGAGGAATTCCCAGTAAGTGCGAGTCATAAGCTTGCATTGATTACGTCCCTGCCCTTTGTACACACCGCCCGTCGCTACTACCGATTGAATGGTTTAGTGAGATCTTCTGATTGTGCGAGACTACATACCTCGGTACGGCGTCTTTGCACGAAAAGTTGTTCAAACTTGATCATTTAGAGGAAGTAAAAGTCGTAACAAGGTTTCCGTAGGTGAACCTGCGGAAGGATCATTAACGTTAGCACATCCTTTGCGCTGTGGCCTTTTGGATGGTGCGATAATACTTCTTGAATGCATTCATTGTATTGCATTTCATTATATGCTGTCGCTTTGTCGATATGACAAAGCGCTAGTGCTTCGGTGGCTCTTCGGGGCGTCCGTTTCACTCTCTCCACAAAAGCGAGGCCTATATGATAGTGGCGCGTAAACCTCAGCACACTCTGTGGTAGGGTAATGCTGAACATGATGAGGGTCGGAAGTACCTAGAATGGGAAGATCCGTACGATTGGTATTTGCGTATCTTTCGTATGGCCCATTGGGGGTAGCTCGTTGTGGCTTTAAACGAGAGTTCCCTTGTTCAAAGGTCCCTTCATGCGTTTTTTATACGCTTGACAGAGGCCGCTTCCCATACCCATTTTTAATGGGTTTGCTGTTGCTTATATGCTAAACACGAAATTAAAGAGCATTTAAAAACTTTGTGTGGTGGATCACTCAACTCACCTGTCGATGAAGAGCGCAGCTAGCTGCGTGAAGTAATGTGAATTGCAGGACACATTGAGCATTGACATCTCGAACGCACATTGCGGTTGTGGGCTGTCCCACGACCACGCCCGGCTGAGGGTCTGCGAATATCCATCTCGAGCGCTTTGCAGATGCTGTAGGTTACCACCTCAGTAATTTTGCTTTGCTCTCGAGGCTTGAGTTAGTGTTTTGGTCTCGACCGATACGCTATGCTCTAAGAATGGCAGGTTAATAGTTATGCATTAGGAACACTCTCCTCGGTTTTGAGGTTAGTTTGGCCTGAGCGTGAATAATTCTCGCGATTGCCTTTCTTTCCCAGTCTGAGGGCCTTTTGTATATGCTATAGTGCTTGCGAGCGGTGATGCTTTCGCTAATAATTGTAGGTTGTTGGTGATACAACCCTCAATATATGAAGCCTTTCAAACATGGACCTCAGCTCGGACGGGACTACCCGCCCAATTTAAGCATATTACTAAGCGGAGGAAAAGAAACTAACGAGGATTCCCGTAGTAACGGCGAGTGAAGCGGGAAGAGCCCATCGCCGAATCACTGATTCCTTGCGTGTCAGAGAAATGTGGCGTATGGTACAGCCGTGGTTGAGCGAGCTGATTGCCGGAGTCCCCATGAACGGGGCCCCATAGCGGGTGTAAGGCCCATACGGTGGTTGCTTGTTTTGGCTTGGCTTGTATCGAGAGTCGGGTTGTTTGGGAGTACAGCCCAAAATTGGTGGTAAACTCCATCGAAGGCTAAATACTGAGGTGAGATTGATAGCGGACAAGTACCGTGAGGGAAAGTTGAAAAGCACTTTGAAGAGAGAGTTCAAGAGTACGTGAAACCGCACAAAGGGAAACGGGATGGCCCTAAGCTTGCCTTGGTGAATCAGCTTTGGCTGGGGACTTGCGGCTGTAAGCTATTGTGTTTAACGGTAGCATGTGGTTGTAGGCTTCCTGTCGGAGTGCACTTTGCCATTGCTCGGGCCGGCAGCCAGTTGCGTGGCTGTCATACGGCAAGATAAGAGGTAACCTACTCCTCGGAGTAGGTGTTTATAAGTATCTTGAAATGTCGAGCTATATTTATATGTCAACTGAGGTTGTGTCCGCACCTGCGTTGCGCGGCTTTCTCGGTGATGGATGTAGTGCTACCGCTCAGAACTGCTCGCAGTGCTAAGTGGATAGTGTTGCGTTCGTTGGCGTTTTAGTCCTAGGTGCTTCGGGCCTGCCGGTCGCCTAATGTAGGCAACCATCCCGACCCGTCTTGAAACACGGACCAAGGAGTCTAACATGAACGCGAGTCCAAGGGGGTTGATCCCCAGTGGCGTAGCGAAAGCAAAGGTAACTCGAAGCGGTGACTGTGGCGTGATAGCTACTCCTCGGAGTGGCTCGCAGCGTCGTCCTCTTGTGGTCCTCGGATTACGAGGGAGCGATAGCGTCCATGTTGGTACCCGAAAGATGGTGAACTATGCCTGGACAGGATGAAGCCAGGGGAAACTCTGGTGGAAGTCCGTAGCGATTCTGACGTGCAAATCGATCGTCTGAGCTGGGTATAGGGGCGAAAGACTAATCGAACCATCTAGTAGCTGGTTCCCTCCGAAGTTTCCCTCAGGATAGCTGGTGCTCGTTAACTAGTTTCATCGGGTAAAGCGAATGATTAGAGGCCTCGGGGAAGAAATTTCCTCGACCTATTCTCAAACTTTAAATCAGGTGAGCACCTCAACCCGCCTAGTCGGGGTTGGGGATTGAATGCAGAGTGCCCAGTGGGCCATTTTTGGTAAGCAGAAACTGGCGATGCGGGATGAACCGAAAGCTTGACTGCGGCGCCCTATGCTGAGACGCTCATCAGATCTACGGGAAAGGTGTTGGTTGATATAGACAGCAGGACGGTGGCCATGGAAGTCGGAATCCGCTAAGGAGTGTGTAACAACTCACCTGCCGAATCAACCAGCCCTGAAAATGGATGGCGCTGTAGCGTTGAAAGCCTAAGTCAAGCGGCAGGGGGAAGTGCTGGTAACCCCCTGCCAGTAGGAGGGTCGTTGTGGTGAGCGCAGAAGCCTCAGGCGTAGGCCTGGGTGGAGCCTCTACAAGTGCAGATCTTGGTGGTAGTAGCAAATATTCAAACGAGAACTTTGAAGGCTGAAGTGGAGAAGGGTTCCATGGGAACAGCAGTTGGCCATGGGTCAGTCGATCCTAAGGCGCAGGAGAAGTCTGTTGACGAGCGCTAGCCCGGGAGCCCTCACGGGTTCCAGGGTGCGTGATCCTGCCGAAAGGGAATCGGGTTAATATTCCCGAACCTGGACACGGAAATCGCCGGTTTCATTCAGCGGTGGGTTGGGAAGGTGCCCTCGTGGCGCTGACCCTTCTCTATCGTCGATTCCGGCATGAGCGGTAACGCAAACGAACTCGGTGACGTTGCCAAAAGCCCTGGAAAGAGTTTTCTTTTCTCTGTAAGGATCGGGATCCCTGGAATCAGTTTGGCTGGAGATAGGGAAATCCGTTTCCGTAGAGCACCGCGGCTCTTGCGGTGTCTGGTGCGCTTTTGGTGACCCTTGAAAAACCGGGGGAGATTATTGGTTTTCGTGCCAGTCCGTACCGATATCCGCAGCAGGTCTCCAAGGTGAAAAGCCTCTAGTCATGTAGAACAATGTAGGTAAGGGAAGTCGGCAAATTAGATCCGTAACTTCGGGAGAAGGATTGGCTCTGAGGGCTGAGCCGACCAGGCCGGGAACCCAAAGTTGGTGGGCCATGGGAATGTGTTGCTTCCGGCGGATCCTCACGGGTCTGCTGGTTGTGGCCGTTTCCTAGGTTCCCAACGGAAGGTCCCAGCTGCAAGCACGCGAGTGTCGGCGGAGGGGCGCAAGCTCAACCGTCTCGGTCGGCCATGGACAGCTGACTCAGAACTGGCACGGACCGAGGGAATCCGACTGTTTAATTAAAACATAGCATTGCGATGGACGAAGGACGTTGTTTACGCAATGTGATTTCTGCCCAGTGCTCTGAATGTCACGTTGAAGAAATTTATTGAAGCGCGGGTAAACGGCGGGAGTAACTATGACTCTCTTAAGGTAGCCAAATGCCTCGCCATCTAATTAGTGGCGCGCATGAATGGATGAACGAGATTCCCACTGTCCCTATCTACTATCTAGCGAAACCGCAGCCAAGGGAACGGACTTGGCAGAATCAGCGGGGAAAGAAGACCCTGTTGAGGTTCTCTCTTGTTGATATCAACAATTACGATTGTTGATATCAACAATTTAAAATGTTGTTATCAACATTTTCATTTCGTTGATATCAACACTTACAAATTGGAGCAAAATGGGTTTAACAGGGTGCTCAAATACTAACAAATGGTTTCAAGTTCTCTAGTAGTGTAGAAGTGCCACTTTTTGGCTTGTGGCACATGGCACATATGTTTAGCATGGCACAAAATATCAAAATCTCTAAAGCTTCATAGAAATGTTCCATTTTCGTTATTTATAGGTTTTCAAAGGTGCTGATTCCATCACAAATGGTTTCAAATACTCTAGTGGCACTTAGGTTACACCTTTTAGCATGTGGCACATGTGTTTAGCATGGCACAAAATGTCAAAATCTCTAAACCTTCACAGAAATGTTCCATTTTCGGTAGTTATAGGTTTCCAAAGGTGCTCATTCGATTACAAATGGTTTCGAATTCTCTAGTGCCACATATATGCCACTTTTAAGCATGTGGCACATGTGTTTAGCATGGCACAAAATATCAAAATCTCTAAAGCTTCATAGAAATGTTCCATTTTCGTTATTTATAGGTTTTCAAAGGTGCTGATTCGATTACAAATTGATTCGAATTCTCTAGTAGCACTTAGGTGCCACTTTTTAGCATGTGGCACATGTGTTTAGCATGGCACAAAATGCCAAAATCTCTAAAGCTTCACAGAAATGTTCCATTTTCGGTATTTATAGGTTTGCAAAGGTGCTGATTCGATTACAAATGGTTTCGAATTCTCTAGTGGCATATATATGCTACTTTTTAGCATGTGGCACATGTGTTTAGCATGGCACACAATATCAAAAACTCTAATGTTTCATAGAAATGTTCAATTTTCGGTATTTGTATGTTTTCAAAGGTGCTGATTCGATTACAAATGGATTCGAATTCTCTAGTGGCATATATATGCCACTTTTTAGCATGTGGCACATGTGTTTAGCATGGCACACAATATCAAAATCTCTAAAGCTTCATAGAAATGTTCAATTTTCGGTATTTATATGTTTTCAAAGGTGCTGATTTGATTACAAATGGATTCGAATTCTCTAGTAGCACTAAGGTGCCACTTTTTAACATATGGCACATGTGTTTAGCATGGCACAAAATATGAAAATCTCTAAAGCTTCATAGAAATGTTCAATTTTCGGTATTTATATGTTTTCAAAGGTGCTGATTCGATTATAAATGGTTTCGAATTCTCTAGTGGCACTTAGGTGGCACTTTTTAACATGTGGCACATGTGTTTAGCATGGCACAAAATATCAAAAACTCTAATGTTTCATAGAAATGTTCAATTTTCGGTATTTGTATGTTTTCAAAGGTGCTGATTCGATTACAAATGGATTCGAATTCTCTAGTAGCACTTTGGTGCCAGTTTTTTAGCATGTGGCACATGTGTTTAGCATGGCACAAAATATCAAAAACTCTAATGTTTCATAGAAATGTTCAATTTTCGGTATTTGTATGTTTTCAAAGGTGCTGATTCGATTACAAATGGATTCGAATTCTCTAGTGGCATATATATGCCACTTTTTAACATGTGGCACATGTGTTTAGCATGGCACAAAATATCAAAGTCTCTAAAGCTTCATAGAAATGTTCCATTTTCATTATTTATAGGTTTTCAAAGGTGTTCATTCGATTACAAATGGATTCGAATTCTCTAGTAGCACTTTGGTGCCAGTTTTTTAGCATGTGGCACATGTGTTTAGCATGGCACAAAATATCAAAGTCTCTAAAGCTTCATAGAAATGTTCCATTTTCATTATTTATAGGTTTTCAAAGGTGCTCATTCGATTACAAATGGATTCAAATTTTCTAGTAGCACTTAGGTGCCAGTTTTTTAGCATGTGGCACATGTGTTTAGCAAGGCACAAAATTTCAAAATCTCTAAAGCTTCAGAAAAATATTCCATTTTCGGTATTTATAGGTTTCCAAAGGTGCTGATTCGATTACAAATGGTTTCGAATTCTCTAGTGGCACTTATGTGCCACTTTTTAACATGTGGCACATGTGTTTAGCATGGCACAAAATGTAAAAATCTCTAAAGCTTTATAGAAAAAGAGTATAAGTGTACAATATGAGTTAAACTATTTCACTAACTAACATGTAACCAATAATGCTGTTATCAACATTAGTGGGTACATTTCAGTTAGTGAAATAGTTTTCTCATTTTGTACACTTATACCCTGTACTGTGAGTGTAATTTTAGTTGCTAACTTGAATCAAACTAACCCTATAAGTGTACAAATAAGTAAACTATTTCACTAACTGAAATGTACCCAATAATGTTGTTATCAACATTAGTGGGTACATTTCAGTTAGTGAAATAATATTCTCAATTTGTATACTTATACACTGTACTGGGAGTGTAATTTGAGTTGCTATCTTGAATCAAACTAACCCTATAAGTTTACAAATGAGTAAACTATTTCACTAACTGGAATGTACCCAATAATGTTGTTATCAACATTAGTGGGTACATTTCAGTTAGTGAAATAATTTTATCAATTTGTATACTTATACACAGTACTGTGAGTGTAATTTGAGTTGCTATCTTGAATCAAACTAACCCTATAAGTGTACAGATGAGTAAACTATTTCACTAACTGAAATGTACCCAATAATGTTGTTATCAACATTAGTGGGTACATTTCAGTTAGTGAAATAGATTTCTCAATTTGTACACTTATTTATACCCTGTACTGTGAGTGTAATTTGAGTTGCTATCTTGAATCAAACTAACCCTATAAGTGTACAAATGAGTAAACTATTTCACTAACTGAAATGTACCCAATAATGTTGTTATCAACATTAGTGGGTACATTTCAGTTAGTGAAATAGATTTCTCAATTTGTACACTTATTTATACCCTGTACTGTGAGTGTAATTTGAGTTGCTATCTTGAATCAAACTAACCCTATAAGTGTACAGATGAGTAAACTATTTCACTAACTGAAATGTACCCAATAATGTTGTTATCAACATTAGTGGGTACATTTCAGTTAGTGAAATAGATTTCTCAATTTGTACACTTATTTATACCCTGTACTGTGAGTGTAATTTGAGTTGCTATCTTGAATCAAACTAACCCTATATGTGTACAAATAAGTAAACTATTTCACTAACTGAAATGTACCCAATAATGTTGTTATCAACATTAGTGGGTACATTTCAGTTAGTGAAATAGATTTCTCAATTTGTACACTTATTTATACCCTGTACTGTGAGTGTAATTTGAGTTGCTATCTTGATTCAAACTAACCCTATATGTGTACAAATGAGTAAACTATTTCACTAACTGAAATGTACCCAATAATGTTGTTATCAACATTAGTGGGTACATTTCAGTTAGTGAAATAGATTTCTCAATTTGTACACTTATTTATACCCTGTACTGTGAGTGTAATTTGAGTTGCTATCTTGAATCAAACTAACCCTATAAGTGTACAGATGAGTAAACTATTTCACTAACTGAAATGTACCCAATAATGTTGTTATCAACATTAGTGGGTACATTTCAGTTAGTGAAATAGATTTCTCAATTTGTACACTTATTTATACCCTGTACTGTGAGTGTAATTTGAGTTGCTATCTTGAGTCAAACTAACCCTATATGTGTACAAGTAAGTAAACTATTTCACTAACTGAAATGTACCCAATAATGTTGTTATCAACATTAGTGGGTACATTTCAGTTAGTGAAATAGATTTCTCAATTTGTACACTTATTTATACCCTGTACTGTGAGTGTAATTTGAGTTGCTATCTTGAATCAAACTAACCCTATATGTGTACAAATGAGTAAACTATTTCACTAACTGAAATGTACCCAATAATGTTGTTATCAACATTAGTGGGTACATTTCAGTTAGTGAAATAATATTCTCAATTTGTATACTTATACACTGTACTGTGAGTGTAATTTGAGTTGCTATCTTGAATCAAACTAACCCTATAAGTGTACAAATAAGTAAACTATTTCACTAACTGAAATGTACCCAATAATGTTGTTATCAACATTAGTGGGTACATTTCAGTTAGTGAAATAATTTTATCAATTTGTATACTTATACACAGTACTGTGAGTGTAATTTGAGTTGCTATCTTGAATCAAACTAACCCTATAAGTGTACAGATGAGTAAACTATTTCACTAACTGAAATGTACCCAATAATGTTGTTATCAACATTAGTGGGTACATTTCAGTTAGTGAAATAGATTTCTCAATTTGTACACTTATTTATACCCTGTACTATGAGTGTAATTTGAGTTGCTATCTTGAATCAAACTAACCCTATAAGTGTACAAATAAGTAAACTATTTCACTAACTGAAATGTACCCAATAATGTTGTTATCAACATTAGTGGGTACATTTCAGTTAGTGAAATAATTTTATCAATTTGTATACTTATACACTGTACTGTGAGTGTAATTTGAGTTGCTATCTTGAATCAAACTAACCCTATAAGTGTACAGATGAGTAAACTATTTCACTAACTGAAATGTACCCAATAATGTTGTTATCAACATTAGTGGGTACATTTCAGTTAGTGAAATAGATTTCTCAATTTGTACACTTATTTATACCCTGTACTGTGAGTGTAATTTGAGTTGCTATCTTGAATCAAACTAACCCTATAAGTGTACAAATGAGTAAACTATTTCACTAACTGAAATGTACCCAATAATGTTGTTATCAACATTAGTGGGTACATTTCAGTTAGTGAAATAATTTTATCAATTTGTATACTTATACACAGTACTGTGAGTGTAATTTGAGTTGCTATCTTGAATCAAACTAACCCTATAAGTGTACAGATGAGTAAACTATTTCACTAACTGAAATGTACCCAATAATGTTGTTATCAACATTAGTGGGTACATTTCAGTTAGTGAAATAGATTTCTCAATTTGTACACTTATTTATACCCTGTACTGTGAGTGTAATTTGAGTTGCTATCTTGAATCAAACTAACCCTATAAGTGTACAAATGAGTAAACTATTTCACTAACTGAAATGTACCCAATAATGTTGTTATCAACATTAGTGGGTACATTTCAGTTAGTGAAATAGATTTCTCAATTTGTACACTTATTTATACCCTGTACTGTGAGTGTAATTTGAGTTGCTATCTTGAATCAAACTAACCCTATAAGTGTACAATGAGTAAACTATTTCACTAACTGAAATGTACCCAATAATGTTGTTATCAACATTAGTGGGTACATTTCAGTTAGTGAAATAGATTTCTCAATTTGTACACTTATTTATACCCTGTACTGTGAGTGTAATTTGAGTTGCTATCTTGAATCAAACTAACCCTATAAGTGTACAAATGAGTAAACTATTTCACTAACTGAAATGTACCCAATAATGTTGTTATCAACATTAGTGGGTACATTTCAGTTAGTGAAATAATTTCTCAATTTGTATACTTATACACTGTACTGTGAGTGTAATTTGAGTTGCTATCTTGAATCAAACTAACCCTATAAGTGTACAAATAAGTAAACTATTTCACTAACTGAAATGTACCCAATAATGTTGTTATCAACATTAGTGGGTACATTTCAGTTAGTGAAATAATTTTATCAATTTGTATACTTATACACAGTACTGTGAGTGTAATTTGAGTTGCTATCTTGAATCAAACTAACCCTATAAGTGTACAGATGAGTAAACTATTTCACTAACTGAAATGTACCCAATAATGTTGTTATCAACATTAGTGGGTACATTTCAGTTAGTGAAATAGATTTCTCAATTTGTACACTTATTTATACCCTGTACTGTGAGTGTAATTTGAGTTGCTATCTTGAATCAAACTAACCCTATAAGTGTACAAATAAGTAAACTATTTCACTAACTGAAATGTACCCAATAATGTTGTTATCAACATTAGTGGGTACATTTCAGTTAGTGAAATAATTTTCTCAATTTGTATACTTATACACTGTACTGTGAGTGTAATTTGAGTTGCTATCTTGAATCAAACTAACCCTATAAGTGTACAGATGAGTAAACTATTTCACTAACTGAAATGTACCCAATAATGTTGTTATCAACATTAGTGGGTACATTTCAGTTAGTGAAATAGATTTCTCAATTTGTACACTTATTTATACCCTGTACTGTGAGTGTAATTTGAGTTGCTATCTTGAATCAAACTAACCCTATAAGTGTACAAATGAGTAAACTATTTCACTAACTGAAATGTACCCAATAATGTTGTTATCAACATTAGTGGGTACATTTCAGTTAGTGAAATAATTTTATCAATTTGTATACTTATACACAGTACTGTGAGTGTAATTTGAGTTGCTATCTTGAATCAAACTAACCCTATAAGTGTACAGATGAGTAAACTATTTCACTAACTGAAATGTACCCAATAATGTTGTTATCAACATTAGTGGGTACATTTCAGTTAGTGAAATAGATTTCTCAATTTGTACACTTATTTATACCCTGTACTGTGAGTGTAATTTGAGTTGCTATCTTGAATCAAACTAACCCTATAAGTGTACAAATGAGTAAACTATTTCACTAACTGAAATGTACCCAATAATGTTGTTATCAACATTAGTGGGTACATTTCAGTTAGTGAAATAATTTTATCAATTTGTATACTTATACACAGTACTGTGAGTGTAATTTGAGTTGCTATCTTGAATCAAACTAACCCTATAAGTGTACAGATGAGTAAACTATTTCACTAACTGAAATGTACCCAATAATGTTGTTATCAACATTAGTGGGTACATTTCAGTTAGTGAAATAGATTTCTCAATTTGTACACTTATTTATACCCTGTACTGTGAGTGTAATTTGAGTTGCTATCTTGAATCAAACTAACCCTATAAGTGTACAAATGAGTAAACTATTTCACTAACTGAAATGTACCCAATAATGTTGTTATCAACATTAGTGGGTACATTTCAGTTAGTGAAATAGATTTCTCAATTTGTACACTTATTTATACCCTGTACTGTGAGTGTAATTTGAGTTGCTATCTTGAATCAAACTAACCCTATAAGTGTACAAATAAGTAAACTATTTCACTAACTGAAATGTACCCAATAATGTTGTTATCAACATTAGTGGGTACATTTCAGTTAGTGAAATAATTTTATCAATTTGTATACTTATACACAGTACTGTGAGTGTAATTTGAGTTGCTATCTTGAATCAAACTAACCCTATAAGTGTACAGATGAGTAAACTATTTCACTAACTGAAATGTACCCAATAATGTTGTTATCAACATTAGTGGGTACATTTCAGTTAGTGAAATAGATTTCTCAATTTGTACACTTATTTATACCCTGTACTGTGAGTGTAATTTGAGTTGCTATCTTGAATCAAACTAACCCTATAAGTGTACAAATGAGTAAACTATTTCACTAACTGAAATGTACCCAATAATGTTGTTATCAACATTAGTGGGTACATTTCAGTTAGTGAAATAATTTCTCAATTTGTATACTTATACACTGTACTGTGAGTGTAATTTGAGTTGCTATCTTGAATCAAACTAACCCTATAAGTGTACAGATGAGTAAACTATTTCACTAACTGAAATGTACCCAATAATGTTGTTATCAACATTAGTGGGTACATTTCAGTTAGTGAAATAGATTTCTCAATTTGTACACTTATTTATACCCTGTACTGTGAGTGTAATTTGAGTTGCTATCTTGAATCAAACTAACCCTATAAGTGTACAAATAAGTAAACTATTTCACTAACTGAAATGTACCCAATAATGTTGTTATCAACATTAGTGGGTACATTTCAGTTAGTGAAATAGATTTCTCAATTTGTACACTTATTTATACCCTGTACTGTGAGTGTAATTTGAGTTGCTATCTTGAATCAAACTAACCCTATAAGTGTACAAATGAGTAAACTATTTCACTAACTGAAATGTACCCAATAATGTTGTTATCAACATTAGTGGGTACATTTCAGTTAGTGAAATAATTTTATCAATTTGTATACTTATACACAGTACTGTGAGTGTAATTTGAGTTGCTATCTTGAATCAAACTAACCCTATAAGTGTACAGATGAGTAAACTATTTCACTAACTGAAATGTACCCAATAATGTTGTTATCAACATTAGTGGGTACATTTCAGTTAGTGAAATAGATTTCTCAATTTGTACACTTATTTATACCCTGTACTGTGAGTGTAATTTGAGTTGCTATCTTGAATCAAACTAACCCTATAAGTGTACAAATAAGTAAACTATTTCACTAACTGAAATGTACCCAATAATGTTGTTATCAACATTAGTGGGTACATTTCAGTTAGTGAAATAATTTTATCAATTTGTATACTTATACACTGTACTGTGAGTGTAATTTGAGTTGCTATCTTGAATCAAACTAACCCTATAAGTGTACAGATGAGTAAACTATTTCACTAACTGAAATGTACCCAATAATGTTGTTATCAACATTAGTGGGTACATTTCAGTTAGTGAAATAGATTTCTCAATTTGTACACTTATTTATACCCTGTACTGTGAGTGTAATTTGAGTTGCTATCTTGAATCAAACTAACCCTATAAGTGTACAAATGAGTAAACTATTTCACTAACTGAAATGTACCCAATAATGTTGTTATCAACATTAGTGGGTACATTTCAGTTAGTGAAATAATTTTCTCAATTTGTATACTTATACACTGTACTGTGAGTGTAATTTGAGTTGCTATCTTGAATCAAACTAACCCTATAAGTGTACAGATGAGTAAACTATTTCACTAACTGAAATGTACCCAATAATGTTGTTATCAACATTAGTGGGTACATTTCAGTTAGTGAAATAGATTTCTCAATTTGTACACTTATTTATACCCTGTACTGTGAGTGTAATTTGAGTTGCTATCTTGAATCAAACTAACCCTATAAGTGTACAGATGAGTAAACTATTTCACTAACTGAAATGTACCCAATAATGTTGTTATCAACATTAGTGGGTACATTTCAGTTAGTGAAATAGATTTCTCAATTTGTACACTTATTTATACCCTGTACTGTGAGTGTAATTTGAGTTGCTATCTTGAATCAAACTAACCCTATAAGTGTACAAATAAGTAAACTATTTCACTAACTGAAATGTACCCAATAATGTTGTTATCAACATTAGTGGGTACATTTCAGTTAGTGAAATAATTTTATCAATTTGTATACTTATACACAGTACTGTGAGTGTAATTTGAGTTGCTATCTTGAATCAAACTAACCCTATAAGTGTACAGATGAGTAAACTATTTCACTAACTGAAATGTACCCAATAATGTTGTTATCAACATTAGTGGGTACATTTCAGTTAGTGAAATAATTTTATCAATTTGTATACTTATACACAGTACTGTGAGTGTAATTTGAGTTGCTATCTTGAATCAAACTAACCCTATAAGTGTACAGATGAGTAAACTATTTCACTAACTGAAATGTACCCAATAATGTTGTTATCAACATTAGTGGGTACATTTCAGTTAGTGAAATAGATTTCTCAATTTGTACACTTATTTATACCCTGTACTGTGAGTGTAATTTGAGTTGCTATCTTGAATCAAACTAACCCTATAAGTGTACAAATAAGTAAACTATTTCACTAACTGAAATGTACCCAATAATGTTGTTATCAACATTAGTGGGTACATTTCAGTTAGTGAAATAGATTTCTCAATTTGTACACTTATTTATACCCTGTACTGTGAGTGTAATTTGAGTTGCTATCTTGAATCAAACTAACCCTATAAGTGTACAGATGAGTAAACTATTTCACTAACTGAAATGTACCCAATAATGTTGTTATCAACATTAGTGGGTACATTTCAGTTAGTGAAATAGATTTCTCAATTTGTACACTTATTTATACCCTGTACTGTGAGTGTAATTTGAGTTGCTATCTTGAATCAAACTAACCCTATAAGTGTACAAATGAGTAAACTATTTCACTAACTGAAATGTACCCAATAATGTTGTTATCAACATTAGTGGGTACATTTCAGTTAGTGAAATAGATTTCTCAATTTGTACACTTATTTATACCCTGTACTGTGAGTGTAATTTGAGTTGCTATCTTGAATCAAACTAACCCTATAAGTGTACAAATAAGTAAACTATTTCACTAACTGAAATGTACCCAATAATGTTGTTATCAACATTAGTTGGGTACATTTCAGTTAGTGAAATAATTTTCTCAATTTGTATACTTATACACTGTACTGTGAGTGTAATTTGAGTTGCTATCTTGAATCAAACTAACCCTATAAGTGTACAGATGAGTAAACTATTTCACTAACTGAAATGTACCCAATAATGTTGTTATCAACATTAGTGGGTACATTTCAGTTAGTGAAATAGATTTCTCAATTTGTACACTTATTTATACCCTGTACTGTGAGTGTAATTTGAGTTGCTATCTTGAATCAAACTAACCCTATAAGTGTACAAATGAGTAAACTATTTCACTAACTGAAATGTACCCAATAATGTTGTTATCTACATTAGTGGGTACATTTCAGTTAGTGAAATAATTTTATCAATTTGTATACTTATACACAGTACTGTGAGTGTAATTTGAGTTGCTATCTTGAATCAAACTAACCCTATAAGTGTACAGATGAGTAAACTATTTCACTAACTGAAATGTACCCAATAATGTTGTTATCAACATTAGTGGGTACATTTCAGTTAGTGAAATAATTTTATCAATTTGTATACTTATACACAGTACTGTGAGTGTAATTTGAGTTGCTATCTTGAATCAAACTAACCCTATAAGTGTACAGATGAGTAAACTATTTCACTAACTGAAATGTACCCAATAATGTTGTTATCAACATTAGTGGGTACATTTCAGTTAGTGAAATAGATTTCTCAATTTGTACACTTATTTATACCCTGTACTGTGAGTGTAATTTGAGTTGCTATCTTGAATCAAACTAACCCTATAAGTGTACAAATAAGTAAACTATTTCACTAACTGAAATGTACCCAATAATGTTGTTATCAACATTAGTGGGTACATTTCAGTTAGTGAAATAGATTTCTCAATTTGTACACTTATTTATACCCTGTACTGTGAGTGTAATTTGAGTTGCTATCTTGAATCAAACTAACCCTATAAGTGTACAGATGAGTAAACTATTTCACTAACTGAAATGTACCCAATAATGTTGTTATCAACATTAGTGGGTACATTTCAGTTAGTGAAATAGATTTCTCAATTTGTACACTTATTTATACCCTGTACTGTGAGTGTAATTTGAGTTGCTATCTTGAATCAAACTAACCCTATAAGTGTACAAATAAGTAAACTATTTCACTAACTGAAATGTACCCAATAATGTTGATAATAACATTATTGGGTACATTTCAGTTAGTGAAATAGATTTCTCAATTTGTACACTTATTTATACCCTGTACTGTGAGTGTAATTTGAGTTGCTATCTTGAATCAAACTAACCCTATAAGTGTACAAATAAGTAAACTATTTCACTAACTGAAATGTACCCAATAATGTTGATAATAACATTATTGGGTACATTTCAGTTAGTGAAATAATTTTCTCAATTTGTATACTTATACACTGTACTGTGAGTGTAATTTGAGTTGCTATCTTGAATCAAACTAACCCTATAAGTGTACAGATGAGTAAAATATTTCACTAACTGAAATGTACCCAATAATGTTGTTATCAACATTAGTGGGTACATTTCAGTTAGTGAAATAGATTTCTCAATTTGTACACTTATTTATACCCTGTACTGTGAGTGTAATTTGAGTTGCTATCTTGAATCAAACTAACCCTATAAGTGTACAAATGAGTAAACTATTTCACTAACTGAAATGTACCCAATAATGTTGTTATCTACATTAGTGGGTACATTTCAGTTAGTGAAATAATTTTATCAATTTGTATACTTATACACAGTACTGTGAGTGTAATTTGAGTTGCTATCTTGAATCAAACTAACCCTATAAGTGTACAGATGAGTAAACTATTTCACTAACTGAAATGTACCCAATAATGTTGTTATCAACATTAGTGGGTACATTTCAGTTAGTGAAATAATTTTATCAATTTGTATACTTATACACAGTACTGTGAGTGTAATTTGAGTTGCTATCTTGAATCAAACTAACCCTATAAGTGTACAGATGAGTAAACTATTTCACTAACTGAAATGTACCCAATAATGTTGTTATCAACATTAGTGGGTACATTTCAGTTAGTGAAATAGATTTCTCAATTTGTACACTTATTTATACCCTGTACTGTGAGTGTAATTTGAGTTGCTATCTTGAATCAAACTAACCCTATAAGTGTACAAATAAGTAAACTATTTCACTAACTGAAATGTACCCAATAATGTTGTTATCAACATTAGTGGGTACATTTCAGTTAGTGAAATAGATTTCTCAATTTGTACACTTATTTATACCCTGTACTGTGAGTGTAATTTGAGTTGCTATCTTGAATCAAACTAACCCTATAAGTGTACAGATGAGTAAACTATTTCACTAACTGAAATGTACCCAATAATGTTGTTATCAACATTAGTGGGTACATTTCAGTTAGTGAAATAGATTTCTCAATTTGTACACTTATTTATACCCTGTACTGTGAGTGTAATTTGAGTTGCTATCTTGAATCAAACTAACCCTATAAGTGTACAAATAAGTAAACTATTTCACTAACTGAAATGTACCCAATAATGTTGATAATAACATTATTGGGTACATTTCAGTTAGTGAAATAGATTTCTCAATTTGTACACTTATTTATACCCTGTACTGTGAGTGTAATTTGAGTTGCTATCTTGAATCAAACTAACCCTATAAGTGTACAAATAAGTAAACTATTTCACTAACTGAAATGTACCCAATAATGTTGATAATAACATTATTGGGTACATTTCAGTTAGTGAAATAATTTTCTCAATTTGTATACTTATACACTGTACTGTGAGTGTAATTTGAGTTGCTATCTTGAATCAAACTAACCCTATAAGTGTACAGATGAGTAAAATATTTCACTAACTGAAATGTACCCAATAATGTTGTTATCAACATTAGTGGGTACATTTCAGTTAGTGAAATAGATTTCTCAATTTGTACACTTATTTATACCCTATACTGTGAGTGTAATTTGAGTTGCTATCTTGAATCAAACTAACCCTATAAGTGTACAAATAAGTAAACTATTTCACTAACTGAAATGTACCCAATAATGTTGATAATAACATTATTGGGTACATTTCAGTTAGTGAAATAATTTTCTCAATTTGTATACTTATACACTGTACTGTGAGTGTAATTTGAGTTGCTATCTTGAATCAAACTAACCCTATAAGTGTACAAATGAGTAAACTATTTCACTAACTGAAATGTACCCAATAATGCTGTTATCAACATTTGTGGGTACATTTCAGTTAGTGAAATAATTTTCTCAATTTGTATACTTATACACTGTACTGTGAGTGTAATTTGAGTTGCTATCTTGAATCAAACTAACCCTATAAGTGTACAGATGAGTAAACTATTTCACTAACTGAAATGTACCCAATAATGTTGTTATCAACATTAGTGGGTACATTTCAGTTAGTGAAATAATTTTATCAATTTGTTTACTTATACACTGTACTGTGAGTGTAATTTTAGTTGCTATCTTGAATCAAACTAACCCTATAAGTGTACAGATGAGTAAACTATTTCACTAACTGAAATGTACCCAATAATGTTGTTATCAACATTAGTGGGTACATTTCAGTTAGTGCAATAATTTTATCAATTTGTATACTTATACACAGTACTGTGAGTGTAATTTGAGTTGCTATCTTGAATCAAACTAACCCTATAAGTGTACAGATGAGTAAACTATTTCACTAACTGAAATGTACCCAATAATGTTGTTATCAACATTAGTGGGTACATTTCAGTTAGTGAAATAGAATTCTCAATTTGTACACTTATTTATACCCTGTACTGTGAGTGTAATTTGAGTTGCTATCTTGAATCAAACTAACCCTATAAGTGTACAAATAAGTAAACTATTTCACTAACTGAAATGTACCCAATAATGTTGATAATAACATTATTGGGTACATTTCAGTTAGTGAAATAATTTTCTCAATTTGTATACTTATACACTGTACTGTGAGTGTAATTTGAGTTGCTATCTTGAATCAAACTAACCCTATAAGTGTACAGATGAGTAAACTATTTCACTAACTGAAATGTACCCAATAATGTTGTTATCAACATTAGTGGGTACATTTCAGTTAGTGAAATAATTTTCTCAATTTGTATACTTATACACTGTACTGTGAGTGTAATTTGAGTTGCTATCTTGAATCAAACTAACCCTATAAGTGTACAAATAAGTAAACTATTTCACTAACTGAAATGTACCCAATAATGTTGTTATCAACATTAGTGGGTACATTTCAGTTAGTGAAATAATTTTCTCAATTTGTATACTTATACACTGTACTGTGAGTGTAATTTGAGTTGCTATCTTGAATCAAACTAACCCTATAAGTGTACAAATGAGTAAACTATTTCACTAACTGAAATATACCCAATAATGTTGTTATCAACATTATTGGGTACATTTCAGTTAGTGAAATAGTTTACTCATTTTGTACACTTATAGCGTTAGTTTGAGTCAAGATAGCAACAAGAATCACACTGTACCCAATCATTTTGAACACTTACTCTGTATTCTGAGTGATTCTAGTTGCTATCATGTCTCCTACTGACTAATACTAACAAACAATGGCTTGTCAAGAATAGATTGCTCTCACTCCCCTTCTGATAATACCTTCTAGGTATTGGAACAAAAAAATAAGGTAATGGATAACTGTAGTATTTACCATGGGTCATATATGTCCCAAAGATTACTTTGATTGTTTTTTTTATGGACAGCAAATTTAATTCAAACTAATCATCTCATTCAAATACAACACAATACCCTAGCCTTTACAATATACAACTAACTCTCCCTAACCCATACCCATGTGAAACAAAGTAATGACTTCTTATGTGATCATATATTTGTATTTTTATTAA
>JAUCBJ010007579.1:0-42488 GCA_032718475.1 Nemertoderma westbladi
AGCTGTGATTGTGGTAGTAGCGTCAATTGTGCGACAATGAGGTGCAGATGTCGAAAGGCTGACAGAATGTACAACTCGCGCTGTCATAATTCGATCACATGTAATAATAAGTTGGCGTAAATAGGCGGATAATAGTTGGGGTTATGGATGATGGTGTGATACTGTAATAAACTAGTTTGATCCTTTGTGAAAATGTCACATCCCATATATCGATTTCATTATTTATGATCAATCAGCACAATATTATTGTAAATAGTTAGAAAGCCTAGACATTTCTAAAAAAGCCTGTTTAATTAAGGAAGGCACGAATACAAATAATACATACAAAGTCTAGGATTTGAGTGGATTCTAATGAACGCCTAGGCTTTCTTGATTTCGAACGGTTTTCTTAACAAAGCCTAGCCTTTATTAAGAAAACCTGATTCCACATACAAAGCCGCTAACATATATAGGACTACAACTATATCTCATGTGAAAAAACCTCTGAGTTACTACTAATTTACATTCTTATAAAGCGGATGAATTCAAAAAATACATCGGCACAATCGAAGAAAAACACAGAGAGATCAACTCGGATTTCTGGACTGCCCCTGGATTTATAAACAGGAACTGGACCGAGCCAAGATCTGAATCCAGACACGTAATCGCACGCTTCTCGATTCACGGCTTTCACCATCTGGTCTGCCAATCTAATGTTTTCCACGATATTTCCCCAGATTGCCGTTGCAAGTTGTGCGGTGGAGCGGCTCCTCTTCTACACTTGCTGGATTGTCCAGGAAATTCGCGCAGCCTTACTGAGTTAGCAACCAAGATCAATCCTCAGTTGTAACGTAACCAAGGAATTCTAAATTTTCGTGCTTTTTAATACTTTTTAATACTTTTAATTATTTATTTGTCTATATTTTAACCTTTTACTGCCCAGTTGTTGTTTAAGTGCCGCTTCCCTGGCTTGTTAATTAAAATATAATATTATTCTGTATCACATAACTGAGCCTCGTGCTGCGTGAAGGCCCCACGAACGTGTTATAGTAAAGTAACGAATTAATTTACCAAACAATGAATTAAAATTTGGTGGAATTTAGAAAGTAATACTTTTTATATTAAACTGAACAGTAGAGACGTTAGAAACTATATCCAATTAATTAATATATCAATTTACTATTTTATTAATGATTTCCTGTGAAATTGCAATCCATTTTTAGAATTTATTAACTGCAAGGAGATACAAGTATAAGTATCCCCTCCCTATAGTTAGTCTGTTTATTAGGAACCTAAACTATTATCCTGGCTATACCTGGGTGACCGTTCAACTACTCAACGCTCCATTTGTAAATTAAACAGAACTCCCTGACCCCCAGGAAGGTAACTGACTTGTCTGTTCTTCGCGAGATTGGTCGCGATGTCCTCGGCAGCCTCTATACGTCTCAACTCAATAAGCGCGTTACCTGAGCGACTGAACGCTTTACTCAACAACTCCGCCCCGATAGAGTCGCCTTCGGCAGCCACTATAGATGCTAGTTTATGCTGCTCCGCCTTCTCTACAATGTATCTTGCCTTCTCAGCTTCCTGTTGGGCAACTTGTTTGGCCTCAACGGCGGTAGTGAAATCTTTTCCGTAGGTTAAATGCGTTATAGAAACGTCGTCCAGTAGGATTCCGAAGGTAGACGCTCTCTCCGAGAGCTCCTGACAGATTCTTTGCGATACGGCTTCGCGTTGTGTGATCAGCTCGGCGGCGTTGAATTGGGCGACCACGGCTTTGAGGACCTCGTTGGTGATGCTAGGGAGAACGCGTTCGTCGTAGTCAACCCCGAGGTTCATGTACATATCCGGGAGACGGGAGACTACCGGACGGAATAGGATTCGGAGCGTTATGTTCACGTTCTGGAGGTCCTTCGTTCCGGTTATTGTCGGGACGGAACGAGGGCGGGAACGGCAGTCGTATTGTACCGGGGTTTGTACGAGAGGGATAAAGAAGTGGGAGCCCTCCCCTCGGACACCCTTCTGGATACCGGAGAGACGGGAGAATATAACGGCTCGGAATCCCGGGTTCACGTTGTAGAGACACGTGTTGGCGACCGCAACCACGCCGGCAGTCGCTAGTCCCAGCACACCCAGCCGTTCAAACAGAGCGCCGATTCGAGACATTGTCAGATTGTTGTGTAGACCTACTGAATCTGTGTCGACTATTACAGTATTACCAGATTACAGTCTGACAGTATTTTAATTATACACGAGAATACCGGTAGGCCTACCACCGACGTGCAACGTGCAACGTGACCGCGCAATGTAATAATGAAAGTCAGTAGATAGCAATACAACTGCAGTACCGCTACCGGTAAAACTGAGGCTAAAAGTACTGAAGTATGGGCTAGTTAGTCACATTTATGAATACCGCCCCAGATCACTACATTCTAGTAATATTGCTGTAGGGTAAAATACCGTTATTTAGGAGTTATATTACTCGAGCTGACCAAAATAAATTTAATCATCTAATATATCAAATTGAAGAAGAAAGGCAGGGCATTACGGTGCTTTGTGTCAGTTTTGTTTGTTAGGCTTGGCATTTCGCATAATAATACTTTAATTACTACAAAATAGTTCACCTATCCTTGCCGCGTTTTATTTAAAAAACGTGGGCTTAAGCCTAATTTGGATCAAATTCATGTAGATCGGAAAACTGATCTGACGCAAAATTCTTACAATTCCTTGCAGCGGTATTGTTTCGATGATGGCCTACTACTACAGTACTACTACTACTACTACAGTACTACTACGATCGACATGCTGCATTGCAGCTGCATTATATTTTTTTACATATATATTAAGAATGTTGTGCCGGCTTAAAATTGCGCCGCCACAACTCCCTATCACGCATGACCTTTGCTAGTTGTAGAGGATGGTGGATCCCCCCCCCCCCGCACTAGGACATAAGACAAGTACTGTAATACAGTTAATTGTTAAAGGTGTCTGGAAAAGTTTTTGAGTTGTTTATATTATTATTATTCTTAATTAAGTTAATTAACAACACCAGCTGTTTATATTAATATATTATATTATCATTAATTATGTGTTTAATATTTTCAGAGTTTTTAATTTGCGAGTCGCCTTTATGTACCGGATTCTTTTCTATTTCAATTTCTTTGATATTGTCGATAGCTTGCAACTGTTCTTTGCAAAGTTGTTGATAAAGGTTTTGATAAATGCACGGAGTAGTTTAATGATAATTGTTAAGTAGTTTCTTACAGTTACCTTACGGTAACTCGTTAGCATCTTCAATAAAGGTAGATACGGATACAGTAATGTATATTACAGTATGTAGATACTTCTACAGTATGCAATCAACAGATCGTGAGAGGTGGGGGGGGGGGGGGGGGGGGTCGGGTTCGACGCAATTAAACTAAATCCATATTCAGGGGAAAATCGACGCGAATAACAGCTGATTACTCTAAAAAAATGTAACTTTAAACTGTTCTATGGAACTATTGTTTTGGTTAGAATTCCGGTAAATTAACATTAATTTGGCGTCGGATCATAGAGTCGGCCGGCGCTCAACCAACTGAGCCACCCCGCCTTATAGCGAGACAGGGGGGGGGGGATAATTAATCTCGGCGAATTAATATCTCGCGTCAATGTTATATTATCAATTAAGGGAAAGGAGCACGTTTCAGGGGCACCAAAAGTAAAACCAATGACACTCAAAAATGAAACTGTAACCTATTCTATTACATTTATTGTTTTGGTTAGAATATGTTTTGGTGTCACTGCAACCTGTTTTCTTTCTATTAATTTATATAATTGAACACCATGAGACGATGCATTAATTCGCAGAGATAGGATCAGCGAGCGGACCTACCGCAACGGCCCTACAGGAATGTTAGATGAAACAGGATGGAAATACAAATTAATATACAAGTTTTCCGCTCAGGTTTCTTGAGATTCAATACGCTGAAACAGCCGGTACAGTAGTGCAGGTAAGAGCCCCAGTGAGGTGCTTCACATTTTTTATCGATTAGATAATTTCATACTGTATATTAATCTCAGAATAACGTTGTTACATTAAGGGGACCATTGCCCCGAATATATTTTTTTTATTTATAAAGCTACTATTATGAAACGGTCGTTTTTTTTTTCAAAAATTGTATAAACTTTGAGGCTTTTTATAAGTAAAATTTGTTATTATTTTATAAGTTTGAGGATCAGTTATACAGTACCACCTGGGTTTGAAGTCCTAGACTTTGGAAAAAATGGACCTAGATAATTATGTAGTCAATACTACTATATGTAGCTTGTTATTGTCTTTACTTTCTATAAAGTACAATTTATGCAAGTATTGTGATGGTACAGTAATACTGTAAATTTTTTACTTAAAATATTTTTATTATATTTTACTAAATTATTTTATGAACCAAATATTTATGAACCATAAAAGAGAATCAACCTACAATTAATTGATTATGATTATTTATATTTTGATCTATAACTTATCCCGTTTTAACATATGAACTACATACCGTTTATTGAAAGTTGCTATAATTAATTATTTTTTACGGTTTAATTTCAGATTTAAATTGAATGCTTAATTGTAGTACCGGTACAGAATGTTGTATGCTTATCATGTATGGTTTATTGTTTGTAGTATGTATATTCCTTTTTACATGTTTTGTACAGGAATTAAAACGAATAAATCAATCAATCAATCAATACTGTACTGTATGGGTTTAATATCATGCCGCATATATGTTCCTTCTATAGACACCCCTATTCTCTAATAGATATTAAATAAAATTAAAAATAATAAAATACAAAGCCGCTACAGTACACTGTAAAAAAAATAAGCCTGTTACCATAAAACTTTTGCACATTTTCTTGCTTATTGACTTTTGAGAATTATACCTGTAACTAATTGTGGTGTAATTACAGATAAATCTATACGTTCTGCCGTAAATACTTCTAGGTGAAACCCAATTATCTGGTATTAACATTTGGTCTTACATTATATGAAACAAGTTTTTACCTGAATTATTTTAAGGTCACTAAATGTTTCGGATTATATATTTCTTGGTGAATCCAAATAACCTGGTATAGAGCTTCAGTTTTACATTAAATGAAACAAGTTTTTACCTGAATTATTTTAAGGTTACAAAATGTTTCGGATTATAATTCTTGGTGAATCCAAATAACCTGGTATAGAGCTTCAGTTTTACATTAAATGAAACAAGTTTTTACCTGAATTATTTTAAGGTCACTAAATGTTTCGGATTATATAATTCTTGGTGAATCCAAATAACCTGGTATAGAGCTTCAGTTTTACATTAAATGAAACAAGTTTTTAGCTGAATTATTTTAAGGTCACTAAATGTTTTGGATTATATATTTCGTGGAAACTCATCACCGGATTAACGTCCAATTTCATATATGATACGAGTAAAATGCAATATATTCGCCCAATTCATACGTTATTCAATGTCAATACCCCCTAACGTTTTGTTTTCTTGGTATAATATTTACATCAGACCTTGAATACAGAAGAAATAATGTATTACGTTTCAAGATTTATTTAAATTGCATGTAAATTCCAATGTATTGATGTTAACAAGAATATTGCACTTGAGCAATCTGGTAAAGAAGAATATCTCATTTATTATAAATTTATATTTAAGAATATTATGAAAGCATATCAGATGGGCGAATCAAACTACAATTTAGGCCTGCTACTACTATCGCTATCACTATTAATTAATTAAAACTACGACTACATAATACTACTTAATATTCAGCACATAAAATCACGACGAAAAAGGCTTAAGGTTTGGTTTGGGTATACTAGATTGATTATCATTCATACCACTAATATTGGGGTTAATATTTATGCCGACAACCATTATTAATGTTGATTAATATGAAAAACTATCAATTGGGGAAATGCTCGGGTTATAGTAGTGTTACGATATTGCAACCAAAACAATAAACGAGAGTCAATAGCATAGTTTACGACGGTTTTACATTGGTCGTTGTCGGTTGTCGTCATAGCATTTACGCCCCTAATTTTGCATTTTGTACAAGAATATTTAATTTAATTTATAATAAGCATTTAAATACAATTTAAAAATAATATTGAAATAATATTGCATTTAAAAAGTAGATTGTTAAACTAGATAAATACACACCAAAATTAAACGAGATAAATCCAATTTGCAAAATAAAAATGTATATCATGAATATTGAATTTGAACAATCAGTTGAAGAAAAGTTTTGCATTTATACAAAATCTCAGACTACAGTAGAAATATATTTATTTATGAATAATTTCGAAATCATAAAGATGGGCGACTCAAACTGTCACTATTAATCTAATAATAAAATGAAACTACGACTACAGTACTACTACTGTACTTACTTAGTCATATTTTCATTATTAGTCCAATGAATGATTAGATATTATTATGAATTTCATTCAAAACGCACTGTAGAGTTTGCTACGTAAACGCCTTGCTCTGGCGTTTTTAGATTGTACGCCAACAACCATGGAAGCGAGAAATTCCAGATATTCATCGGGAAATGAATAATTCATTGCGTAGATGAACCCAATGGTGAAAAGGAGTGCGTCAGCTAAATCGGTGTGAACAATGATCTGTTTCCCTTCAACAATTACAATAACCTCTTCTATTTCCGTCATTTGTTGGTGATGCACAACATTTATCTTAATGAATCCACTCGAATCTAGTTCGGAAATATCCTGCTCCTCTGGAGCACTACTGGCCTGCGCCTAGGAAAACGAAAACAATTTTCAAATTTTGAACTTAAAAATGCTTCGCGCTTGTCTGGGGGGGGGGGGGGGGGGGTACTGGTTTTGAAATTTAAATTTAATATTTTTGGTTTTTCATCTCATCTAGAGCAGATTTGTGATCCGCGGTTGGCCCCACAACCACCACCCTCCCCCCCCCCCCGCCCCACACCCCCACTAGATTGTCTGTCTCTCAGGCCACGATAGTCTAAATAATTACATAATATAATAGCGAATATACTTTCATACCTCTAAATCCACATGAGGTGGTGTAGGCTGTGATTCAGTCGCAAAAACCGTGGGCACGGGTATATCAGCCATTTGGTTGTTTGTCAAATCATTCTCCTATATTAAAAATGGGTTGTATTCTTGAATTGGTTTATTTATATTTATATATTGTGATATTTGTGGTAATAATTATTTATACATCAAGGGTTAATAGGAAAAAAATGGAATTTGTTTTATCATGTTCTACTACTACTAGGTCGAGCAAACTTGGACAGTGAAAATTAGATCCTGAAAATGAGAACCCGCATTGGCGAAAGTATCTGATAAAAATATAGATATCGTCCTCACTGGTGACTTCAATGTTAACTTAAACAAAATGACATCAGAAAGTGCACGATACTTACAGATACTTTCATCATACGGATTTTCCCAATTAATAAAACAACCCACTCGAATTGTACACGGTGCTAATTCAACGCTTGACCATATTATTACTAATATTACGAATGATTTTACTACTGCCGGCGTTTTTTTTATCAGAAATTGGCACAACAGACCACCTTGGAACATTTGCGTTATTTCATAATTATTCTGCTTTTTTCAAACAACCCAATACTAAAATGTGCTATGATTATAGCAAATTTAACTTAAATAGTTTTTTGCTCAACCTTTCATTACCACCTCTCGCAGCTTACCGATCACATAATATACCGACAGATAAAAAATTTGACACATTTTACATGATTCAAATTAAAATAAAACAAAACAAAGTCAACCGGTCTACTCGATAATCAGCGTTTACTTACCGGACAATAATATGAAATTACTGATGAGTCAAAAAACTCCGACAGCCCAACCAACACTTGAGTAAGTGGAGAGTGATCTCTCCACTTAAGTATAACTGACTCAATATTATCCCATCTTGATTTCGGGGTAGACACCTTGAATATCTTTGAGAGGTTTGAGAGATGGCACGTTATATTAACCCATTCCAGTTTAACGTTGGTTAACAGGAAGAATTCATGAGAAATCTGCAAGATAAATGGAAATAATAATATAAAGTAATTACCGGATAAAAAATATCCCTAACAAACAACGTCATAAAAATTAATTAAATAATGAGAAACTAAAACACTAACAGTAAGGCACTGGATTAAGGGGGGTGGGGGGGTGGGGGGGTTATTTGTGTGGCCAATAAAAAATTAACATAAATAAGCTGGCACTTTCAATGTAGCTGAAATGTAGATAATGAATTATATTATAATCATATCACAATAACGATATTAATATATTTAACTAACCTCGTCATTTTGACGAAGGGAGGGCCACTTAATTAGAATTTCTTCCAAACGTAAAATTCCATTCGTTACATCTTTGCGGCATTCAGCATATGAGTCGACCTCGTCACTACAAGCTGTGACAGCATGTATAGTGTCTGATGCATTGCGCACCTCTGGCGCTTTTTCTGGTAAAAAATTCACGACACCATGACGTGCTTTCTTTATAGATTTATGGGTGCTACCTTTCTTCTTACCAGAATTAATCTTTACCTCTAGGGCTCCTAGCTGAGACATTTTGCGTCGATAATCGGACATACGCGATTGAATTTTATAAACCCAGATCTCGTATCCCGATTTATCAAGTCGATCCTTAGACCTTAGACCCGGATACCTCTCCACAAGTTGACGGGCTGCATCATTAAATAAAGACAATGTGGGGTATGGGGTTAAGCGATATAGCTTTTTAGCAATTGGACCCAATATATCCCCTTTGATTTTTTTTAATTTTTGTAGTTCTGATATCTCAGTAATGTTTGATATTGCATGTTGAACATCAAGGTCGAATTCAGGCAAAACAAATGAGGCAGAATGATGATTATTGCGAAAGTTGAGACTGTTTTGGGCACTTGTAGAAGGTAGATCAGGTGAATTAAAGAACATACTGATGTCAAATTGTGATGTAGGCTCAATGCCTTCACTGGTGCTTCCACTGTTACTGGTTTCCATAGTTCCAGATTTTTCCTTTTGAATTGCATGTTTGAGTAACAGCTCCTGTCCTCTGTCTAAATTGAGCCTATCAACATCATCACTATCCAGCAATGACAGTACAAATCTGCTGTTTACGCCGAATTCATTAAGAGATTTAATAGTTTCTTGTGTAAATGAGTATGAACTCAAATTGTTTTCCCAGTCACTCATAATACTTGCTTCTCGTAAAGTATAAATAAGATTTACACATACAATTTACAAATTAACATATACATACAGTATATCGGCCAATGCCAATATGACTTACAAATGCGAACAATCTACCAAATGCTAAATTTCAGAGGTACGTACACTTTCGAGCTTAAAACACTATTGTAGGCAGACAATGGATAATAATTCACAGTTTTGTCAGATAGAATGTCAACAAAACAATAACTATTAAATGTAGTGATTTGATTCAGACCAAGTTCTTCATGAATTTCAGAATTGTATTTTTCACAAAGGAAAGATGGTGTCCCCTCACGGCCATCTGTATGGAAACTCGAAAAAATATGCAAAATGTCATAAAATGATTCAGCAATGTCCACCAACCAATCGTGCTTATGGTACATAATGTCATTGATAGCAACCGAATCACTGACAAGGCATTGTTCATGGTCATCCGCAAATGCGCTTGTAAGAAGTAAGCTGACTGCATTTGGCTCGAGCAGTAAATCTTCAATACCTACTGAGTGGAGATTTGTATAAAAAACTGCTTCACCATTTATGAAAGTCTTTGTCTCTAAGTGGTATGTAACACTTAACTGGTGATTGGTTATCATCGTTTTTATAGGATTCTTAAAGTTCTGGGCTTTGCGAATAGTTTTCTTAAAGAAATAGTGTTTCGACTCATTCCGAAATACAGCATACTGGCACAATGGACCGTACCGAAGTATGAGCTCTGGATAATGATCCAAGAAATGGTGCTTTGGCTTTATAGATTCGCCAGGAAACAATGAATATAAAGTAACTTATGATCACGAATAAGCGAACTCAGTATTACAAGACTTCTTTGAGTTACATTAGTTGAAAAAACTCTCTCCATAATTAATCTGAGGGACAAAATAACATCCCATAATGGACTTATAAATTCAACAATTTTATGTTCAAAAATAACTGGAAATAACTTCAATAATGTTCGAATTTCAGCTGCAGTACCTGGAAATATGGTTGTAGTGGTTGTGAGTGATGAGTATGGTATATTTCTTTTGTCACGTGTGTTGTATCTAAAGCCATTTATTAGTTAATTTATTTCAACCAAGGAGAGCCCATTCATGGATCTTGAAATTGCTTTGAAAACTAGTGCAAGCTCCAGTGGAGCAATTCCCTCCAGAATATCATGCATCGGATCTGGAGGAAGTGAGATGGTAGCATTAAATGATGAAAGTTTGTTAAAGGGGCATTCAGACTTTACACCATAAGTTTCTGTATCTTGTGCTAGCTGCAGACTGTACATTTCTGCAGTCCTGAACACAAAGTTAATTTCAGAACTAATATCCTGAATATCAAAATTTCGTGCCATGCAGTACCTGCATGGATACAACACATTGGGACTAAAGCATTCGTTAAACCCACCAATCATATGAGCTCCCCGATTATCTGAAGATAGATGTAGTATTCCAACTCTAAGGTTTTTTAAGAAACCATTCTCAAGTTTTATTAGGTCATTGACAAGAGGTTCAAGAACAGTTTCCATACCATACAGTTTTAGAAGGGTTGACCTGAACATGAGGGCAATCTGAATTGATTTCATAGACGACCGAAACTGAACAGGTAAATTAAGTAAACTCCAGTAAATGACAGCCATTTTATTTTTTTTACGGGTTGTTCCAAGTGGATTAGTTATACCAAATTCGTCAAAATATTAAGAAATTACGATTAGGCCATGAGGAGAACGGCATTGAAAAAATGCGTTTTCCTGGAAGTACTGGCCCGTTTGGAAATTACAAGTTTCGAATGAAACAGAACCACATTCCTTTGGTGCAATCACGTTAATATGCTTTGCCACTGCTTCATCACTTAGAAAAAGTTGCAACATTTCTGATACAGGAATGAAGTAGTATGTTCTGTAAGACTTACTCCTAGTACGAGTAGTACTATCATTGAGAACTATTTCTTGAGGGGGGACATATAGACAGTTCTCTTTGATATAATTTTTCCAGCGATAACAAGTTGATAAGTTAGTTGGTATTTCACCAGTACTCGATGGTATTCTACCTTCTGGAACAGAAGAACATTGGGTATATATTGGAAAACTTGACTTAAGTTTGCTCATATTATCTTCGTCGAGTTTAAGATAATTTTGCAACGAAGAAAATGACGCTGCATTGAGTTCATTAATATCATTAATCATGGCCATGATATTAGATTCTGCTATGTTATATATTAGATTACATTTCAGCAAAAACAATGCCAGTTGTTTAGTGGTATTGTCCTTGATAATCGAAATGCCGTCAGCATTTTCCATGTTTTCATTACCTGTGTTACCCCTCAGATTTTCAGGAACATCTTCTATGTCAAGTAAGTAAATGGATTTTAAACATTGCACTGCATTATCAGAAATGTAACCACTGTGATATTTCGATATATGGGAAGAAAAATTGTTTTTGTCTTCTGAGCTGTAACTACAAAGCTTAAAAAAACATTCCATCTTATTCACACCACAACGATTTGATACAACATGATGTCTCAGATCTTTTATAAAAACAAACTGTGAATTGGAAATGGCACATACAATTTGATGGCGAGTCCCAGAAAGTTGATGCAATGAAAAATGGGTCTGCAGGATCTTTAAACTGCGGCATTTAAAAGAACACGAGATTTCATAACAAGGAAACGATACGGTTGACGCCAAAGCGTGGTGAACTATTCGATAGTGACTCAACAATGAAGACTCTGGTGAAATGACTCGTGAACATAGTTTACAAACTGGCATTGTGCAACAATATATCAAAATAATAATTATTATCAAAATCAATAGATTAGCTAACCTCATATAACATAAATAAATTGTTTGATTTAATAATATCAAGGTTGCATTATTTTGTTAACATTCAATAAAATTAAAGTTTGAAATTAAAGTAAACAAACTATGTACATACTATATATGTACATACTACATACTACTGTGTATAGGAAAGGAACTGTACGGTGGCCCACCATATTATGTTCAAGTCTGCTGACTAGAGACATTTCACAGTGACGTACTGGTATAAAACCATTAAGAATAATAAAACACGTTCGTGGGGCATCACGCAGCACGCGAACTTGTGCAAGTTCGAAACAAGGTCGATTTGATCTGGAGTCAAAAGTTCGAGAGATATTTGCCCGTAACTTTAAAAAATATTGGAACTTTTTCTCTAGTATGCCAATACAAAATTTGGTTGAAAATGGTTAAAATCTTTAAAAGTTATTTACGAATGAATTTGAAATGAAAATGAAAGAGAACTACGCAGCGCGCAGTCGGCCAGTCGTACTGATTTTGTACCAGCACAGGGCCGTATTAACGGCGGGACTTTTGGGACTGCAGTCCCAGGCCCCGCGAAGGGTTTGGGGCCCCCCAGAAGAAAGAAATGTCCTTACATTAAATATAATATTGTGGGAATCACGTTTGAACATACAAAGAATATCGTACCCAGATGAACAAATGCGAAATCCACATAACACATTATACTACTGAAAATATACCATACCATACCTCTCTGCCTCTCCAATTTCTCTCTGTAAACCTTGCCAAAGGGCAAGAAAGGCGGGGGGGGGGGGGGGGTGGTATTGGTGGTGATAATGTAACGAATATTACTAACAGTAGATAGCAGTAGGCTTACTATCAATGCTGTAACAGTGTAGAATTGAATGTCTCCCGTCTGCAGACTTAAACATATTAAAAAAGGCAAAAGTGAGTACATTGATGTTAAAAAGGCAAAAGTGAGTACATTGACGTTATAAAGGCAAAAGTAGGTACAGAGAGGTTACTAATAATAATAAGTACTGGTAAAAAGCGGTATGCTAATAATACATGAATTAGGCCCTTTATAGTAATAGGAAAATAGGAAATTTTATAAACCGTGAACCTATCACCTAAGCAGGCAGACAGAGGAAGTCTAAAAATTAAACTACACTTACTGACTTACCATACCACTACACCAACCAGTCATATTTAGTATTTACATTTACATAGTTACCTACATCGTATGCCTTGCGATGAAAGAAGAAAAATCTGTATTAGGCCAAACAGTTTCCTCCTCTTAAACAATAGTTCTACTGCTATTCACCAATCATAAACCAGTTATCAGGCAAGTTACCAGGGAAACGAATTTTGCTATAACCGTTTTGGTTAAATGTAAACAATGATTTACCATAAATAGTTCATGGTGAAATTGCTAGATCTTTAATGGTATAAAAATAGAGTTCAATATTGTATGTATTTTACCTTAAATACATTATATTAAATCCCCAAAACGTATCTGGATTATTGTATGTGTTACACCATAATTTAATCGTGGTGAAAATAAATACGGCTCTTGGTATAATTGGGATTTCTGTTGAATTTTGACACATTTGTTTAAATGCAAAATAATGTAGCTAACTTTATTATATTTCTCAAATATTTTGAGGCAAAACAGTTCACTTTCAAGAAACCATTCTAGGTATTTTACCTAGTTTAAAAAGGAACAATTTTGCCACAAATCATTTAAAAGAAAAACGCCCTTACTGTGGTGTATTGATGCACTTATGATTTTACCATAATAAATATGAAGCAAATTTTTCCATTTTTTTTACAGTGTAGGATGTCAGGGAAACGGAATTAATTAGATTGAAAATTTACTTTTAAAATTAAATTAGTCTGTTTATCGCTGTTCGTGTGCAGTGTTCTAAAATTAATTAATAAATGTAAAAGTTTTCGGAGTATAATGGAGTATTTCAGGCATTTACTGCAAACTAATGCAAAAGTATCTTGTTGATAATTGTGGCTTTACTCTCCGGAAATGGCTACTGACCGGACCCATTGACCGGACCCTCTAAATACCGTATTGAAGCTTTTTATTTGATTTATATTTTACTTGTGTATTATTGACCGGACCCTTTACATGTGTAAATGGTAACATGTGTTAACTTTCTTTATGGTTTTGGTTCCCTCAACACGTCTCTGTAACCTGCTCACTTTACTCTCCTGCTCGTACAGGCCCCATTGTATTCATATGCTTCTGGCGAACTGCATATGGTCCTAGACTGGAGATTATGGGTGGGGGGTAATCGATGGGCGTAGACGTACGTCTACCCGGGGTAAACGTACGTCTACACCCATGGCTACGCCTACGCCTAGGCCTACATCAAACTAGACTTACAATACTTATAGCCAGGATAGGAGAGAAGCAGGTTACAAAGGCAGGTTGAAAATAACCAAAACAATAAACGAGAATTAGGAATATCGTAGATCCAATTTAATTGAAAATCAACAGCTTGGGAATCATCAATCAGATGTATAGGTCTATCTTAGGCTACGTTTGTAGGCGTTGCGTTTAACCACAGACTGCTCTGCTATTAAATTACCAGCATGTTGCCATGGTGGGCCACAGGCGGGGGCAATCCTGCAGTCACATGGCGTTAAGCGAAGAAAACGATAAATCTTGTTAGCAGATCAAATATAAAAAAACAAGTGCATACATACTGTATAATCATACCCAGTTGATTTACACCTAACATTTAATTCACAAATTTAATAAATTTAAATAATAAAGCTAAGTAAATACTACATTCAGGATTCAGTTATTTAAATTTATTACCATTTACTTGTAGTAAGTATTTTAAAAGTAGAGAGCAATATTATAGTAGAACGCTTTCGTAGTATTTTAGTTTTGTATATTTAGGTAAAGCCTATCAAACGATAAGGTAATTCTGTAGGCTTGTTATTGAAACATTTATTGATTAGTAAACATTAAATTAATACTTATTTCTCTGTTCTCTCTTATGTAGTTAATTTTGAGCGCAAATTTGCGATTTTTAAACCAGCTACCGGTCGATATAGAATGTCTTTATCGTATAATAAAGTATTCGTAAATAAAGTAATTAATGAATAAACTGCAAACTAAATACTGAAATATGAGTATTAATAATTCACTATAATAAAATCCACTAGATGGTGCACCACACACTAAGCATCTTCCTCTCCGTATTTTACGATATGAACGAACCGCTTATAATCAAAGTTCCCTTTCTTGTCGATAGGGGCGCCTCTGTAAACTTGGTCCACTTCCTCTTCCTGAAGACGATCTCCCATTCCCATCAACAGCTTCCTCAGCTTCTTATCGTTTATCTTCCCGGTGGCATCTGGGTCGAACATCTTGAAGGCGTTCAATATGGTGTCTTCGGGATCCGTTCCCGTTAACTTGTCTCCAAACATTGTCAGGAACATGGTGAAGTTGATGGCCCCAGCTGCTTCGTTCATCATTTCTTCCAGCTCATCATCCTTCGGCTCCTTTCCAAATGAACTCAGGGTTCCCTTCAAGTCTTCCTTGCTGATGAAACCATCTTTATCTTGATCCATCATCCCGAATGCTTCTTTAAACTCTTGCACCTGGTTCTGTGCGAACATCGCGAATACATTACTCGTTGCTCGCTGGGCATGCTTCTTACCACCGGCTGCTTTCTTTGCTTTACTAGCCATATTGAATTATTATTGGTTTTCCAAATATTCTAAACTCGACAATAAATAAATGTTATACACTTTATTTAATCTCGGATAGCTGAAGAATGCTTCAATACGCCATATATTGCCAGTAGTAAAGCAAAGCAGGAACACCTCCAGCCGAGAGATGTACTTTCCCATTGGTGGTTAGTATCTCTGTCTAGGTTCAGTCAATGTTAGCCAACTAATGTCACCGACCTTGTCTGTCAGCTTTACTAAACCCAATAAATGGAGTCTAGGATTGCAAGATGGAGAGAGGCTGGCTTTAGCTGAAGTGGTAATGGTTTCTAGCAAATAAGAATCAGACATGCTTTCAAGGTCTAATATAGTAGATACTAAATTGATTTTTTTCTGTAAGTATAATCGTATACTATACATGTTGTATAAACACCTACTCCCATCTTGACGAAGTAATATCTCACCTTGGAGATGAAAAGGATCAAAGGGTGTTAAAAGTATAATGAACAGTAAACGGTGGTAAGCTATTCTAACTAAAAGATAAATCGCGAGTCAATAGTACAGGTTTAGTTTCATTTTTGCTCGTAATCAGATATCGATGTTTCCATGGAGTGGATCAATAGAGAACGAGAACCCCATATCTACTCGTTTATTGTTTTGGTTAGAATGGCCTGCCCTGCCACTGTGTATTAACTTTTTTATAATTAACATTTCCGAATCATCGAGATGGGATTTCTGTGAATCAATCAATCAATCAAATTATATTTATATAGCGCTAAAAACTTAAATTTAAAATTAGACTCTAAACGCTGCAACTTTCGAGTTAACAATGACATAAAGTAGTTAATTAAAATAGTTCGGTAAAAATAATTAAATAAAATAAGTAAAACTAATGTAGTTAATTAAAATTGGGTTGACCCAGATCTCACGGTCAGCCATACACAGTACCGGCGGACCCAGCAACAAAGCACCCATAGATCACGCCGTCAGCCATACACAGTACCGGCGGACCCAGCAACATAGCTACCCCAGATCTCGCGGTCAGCCATACACAGTACCGGCGGACCCAGCAACATAGCTACCCCAGATCTCGCGGTCAGCCATACACAGTACCGGCGGACCCAGCAACATAGCGACCCCAGATCTCCCGGTCAGCCATACACAGTGCCGGCAGACCCAGCAACAAAGCCCCCATAGATCACGCGGTCAGCCATACACAGTACCGGCGGACCCAGCAACATAGCTACCCCAGATCTCGCGGTCAGCCATACACAGTACCGGCGGACCCAGCAACATAGCGACCCCAGATCTCACGGCCAGCCACACACAGTACCGGCGGACCCAGCAACATAGCGACCCCAGATCACGCGGTCAGCCATACACAGTACCGGTGGACCAAGCAACATAGCGACCCCAGATCTCACGGTCAGCCAAACACAGTGCCGGCGGACCCAGCAACATAGCGACCCCAGATCTCACGGTCAGCCATACACAGTACCGGTGGACCCAGCAACATAGCGACCACAGATCTCGCGGTCAGCCATACACAGTGCCGGTGGACCCAGCAACATAACGCCCCTAGATCGCGCGGTCAGCCATACACAGTACCGGCGGACCCAGCAACATAGCGACCCCAGATCTCACGGTCAGCCATACACAGTACCGGCGGACCCAGCAACATAGCGCCCCAGATCTCGCGGTCAGCCATACACGGTACCGGAGGACCCAGCAACATAGCGACCCCAGATCTCACGGTCAGCCATACACAGTGCCGGTGGACCCAGCAACAAAGCACCCATAGATCGCGAGGTCAGCCATACACAGTGCCGGTGGACCCAGCAACATAGCGCCCCAGATCTCGCGGTCAGCCATACACGGTACCGGAGGACCCAGCAACATAGCGACCCCAGATCTCACGGTCAGCCATACACAGTGCCGGTGGACCCAGCAACAAAGCACCCATAGATCGCGAGGTCAGCCATACACAGTACCGGCGGACCCAGCAACATAGCGACCCCAGATCTCACGGTCAGCCATACACAGTACCGGCGGACCCAGCAACATAGCGACCCCAGATCTCACGGTCAGCCATACACAGTGCCGGTGGACCCAGCAACATAGCGACCCCAGATCGCGCGGTCAGCCATACACAGTGCCGGTGGACCCAGCAACATAGCGACCCCAGATCTCACGGTCAGCCATACACAGTGCCGGTGGACCCAGCAACAAAGCACCCATAGATCGCGCGGTCAGCCATACACAGTGCCGCGGACCCAGCAACATAGCGACCCCAGATCTCACGGTCAGCCATACACAGTACCGGCGGACCCAGCAACATAGCACCCATAGATCGCGAGGTCAGCCATACACAGTACCGGCGGACCCAGCAACATAGCGACCCCAGATCCCACGGTCATCCATACACAGTACCGGAGGACACAGCAACATAGCGACCCCAGATCCCACGGTCAGCCATACACAGTGCCGGAGGACCCAGCAACAAAGCACCCATAGATCGCGAGGTCAGCCATACACAGTACCGGCGGACCCAGCAACATAGCGACCCCAGATCCCACGGTCAGCCATACACAGTACCGGAGGACACAGCAACATAGCGACCCCAGATCTCGCGGTCAGCCATACACAGTGCCGGTGGACCCAGCAACAAAGCACCCATAGATCGCGCGGTCAGCCATACACAGTACCGGCGGACCCAGCAACATAGCACCCCCAGATCCCACGGTCAGCCATACACGCCGGCGGACCCAGCAACATAACGCCCCTAGATCTCGCGGTCAGCCATACACAGTACCGGAGGACACAGCAACATAGCGACCCCAGATCCCACGGTCAGCCATACACAGTGCCGGTGGACCCAGCAACAAAGCACCCATAGATCGCGCGGTCAGCTATACACAGTACCGGCGGACCCAGCAACATAGCGACCCCAGATCTCACGGTCAGCCATACACAGTACCGGCGGACCCAGCAACATAGCGACCCCAGATCTCACGGTCAGCCATACACAGTGCCGGTGGACCCAGCAACAAAGCACCCATAGATCGCGCGATCAGCCATACACAGTGCCGCGGACCCAACAACATAGCGCCCCCAGATCTCGCGGTCAGCCATACACAGTACCGGAGGACCCAGCAACATAGCGCCCCCAGATCTCGCGGTCAGCCATACACAGTACCGGTGGACCCAGCAACAAAGCACCCATAGATCGCGAGGTCAGCCATACACAGTACCGGCGGACCCAGCAACATAGCGACCCCAGATCTCACGGTCAGCCATACACAGTGCCGGAGGACCCAGCAACAAAGCACCCATAGATCGCGAGGTCAGCCATACACAGTACCGGCGGACCCAGCAACATAGCGACCCCAGATCCCACGGTCAGCCATACACAGTACCGGAGGACACAGCAACATAGCGACCCCAGATCCCACGGTCAGCCATACACAGTACCGGTGGACCAAGCAACATAGCGACCCAGATCTCGCGGTCAGCCATACACAGTACCGGTGGACCCAGCAACATAGCGCCCATAGATCGCGAGGTCAGCCATACACAGTACCGGCGGACCCAGCAATATAGCGACCCCAGATCTCACGGTCAGCCATACACAGTGCCGGAGGACCCAGCAACATAGCGACCCAGATCTCGCGGTCAGCCATACACAGTACCGGTGGACCCAGCAACATAGCGCCCATAGATCGCGAGGTCAGCCATACACAGTACCGGCGGACCCAGCAACATAGCGACCCCAGATCTCACGGTCAGCCATACACAGTACCGGCGGACCCAGCAACATAGCGACCCCAGATCTCACGGTCAGCCATACACAGTACCGGCGGACCCAGCAACATAGCGACCCCAGATCTCACGGTCAGCCACACACATGACCGGCGGACCCAGTAACATAGCGACCCCAGATCTCGCGGTCAGCCATACACAGTGCCGGCAGACCCAGCAACATAGCGACCCCAGATCTCACGGTCAGCCACACACAGTGCCGGCGGACCCAGTAACATAGCGACCTCAGATCTCGCGGTCAGCCATACACAGTGCCGGCAGACCCAGCAACATAGCGACCACAGATCTCGCGGTCAGCCATACACAGTGCCGGCGGACCCAGCAACATAGCACCCCCAGATCCCACGGTCAGCCATACACAGTGCCGGCGGACCCAGCAACATAGCACCCATAGATCGCGCGGTCAGCCATACACAGTGCCGGCGGACCCAGCAACATAGCACCCCCAGATCCCACGGACAGCCATACACAGTGCCGGCGGACCCAGCAAAATAGCGACCCCAGATCTCGCGGTCAGCCATACACAGTGCCGGTGGACCCAGCAACAAAGCACCCATAGATCGCGCGGTCAGCCATACACAGTACCGGCGGACCCAGCAACATAGCACCCCCAGATCCCACGGTCAGCCATACACAGTGCCGGCGGACCCAGCAACAAAGCACCCATAGATCGCGCGGTCAGCCATACACAGTACCGGAGGACACAGCAACATAGCGACCCAAGATCCCACGGTCAGCCATACACAGTGCCGGTGGACCCAGCAACAAAGCACCCATAGATCGCGCGGTCAGCCATACACAGTACCGGCGGACCCAGAAACATAGCGACCCCAGATCTCACGGTCAGCCATACACAGTACCGGCGGACCCAGCAACATAGCGACCCCAGATCTCACGGTCAGCCATACACAGTGCCGGTGGACCCAGCAACAAAGCACCCATAGATCGCGCGATCAGCCATACACAGTACCGGCGGACCCAGCAACATAGCGACCCCAGATCTCACGGTCAGCCATACACAGTGCCGGTGGACCCAGCAACAAAGCACCCATAGATCGCGCGATCAGCCATACACAGTGCCGCGGACCCAACAACATAGCGCCCCCAGATCTCGCGGTCAGCCATACACAGTACCTGAGGACCCAGCAACATAGCGCCCCCAGATCTCGCGGTCAGCCATACACAGTACCGGTGGACCCAGCAACAAAGCACCCATAGATCGCGAGGTCAGCCATACACAGTACCGGCGGACCCAGCAACATAGCTACCCCAGATCTCACGGTCAGCCATACACAGTGCCGGAGGACCCAGCAACAAAGCACCCATAGATCGCGAGGTCAGCCATACACAGTACCGGCGGACCCAGCAACATAGCGACCCCAGATCCCACGGTCAGCCATACACAGTACCGGAGGACACAGCAACATAGCGACCCCAGATCCCACGGTCAGCCATACACAGTACCGGTGGACCCAGCAACATAGCGCCCATAGATCGCGAGGTCAGCCATACACAGTACCGGCGGACCCAGCAATATAGCGACCCCAGATCTCACGGTCAGCCATACACAGTGCCGGAGGACCCAGCAACATAGCGACCCAGATCTCGCGGTCAGCCATACACAGTACCGGTGGACCCAGCAACATAGCGCCCATAGATCGCGAGGTCAGCCATACACAGTACCGGCGGACCCAGCAACATAGCGACCCCAGATCTCACGGTCAGCCATACACAGTACCGGCGGACCCAGCAACATAGCGACCCCAGATCTCACGGTCAGCCATACACAGTACCGGCGGACCCAGCAACATAGCGACCCCAGATCTCACGGTCAGCCACACACATGCCCGGCGGACCCAGTAACATAGCGACCCCAGATCTCGCGGTCAGCCATACACAGTGCCGGCAGACCCAGCAACATAGCGACCCCAGATCTCACGGTCAGCCACACACAGTGCCGGCGGACCCAGTAACATAGCGACCTCAGATCTCGCGGTCAGCCATACACAGTGCCGGCAGACCCAGCAACATAGCGACCACAGATCTCGCGGTCAGCCATACACAGTGCCGGCGGACCCAGCAACATAGCACCCCCAGATCCCACGGTCAGCCATACACAGTGCCGGCGGACCCAGCAACATAGCACCCATAGATCGCGCGGTCAGCCATACACAGTGCCGGCGGACCCAGCAACATAGCACCCCCAGATCCCACGGTCAGCCATACACAGTGCCGGCGGACCCAGCAAAATAGCGACCCCAGATCTCGCGGTCAGCCATACACAGTGCCGGTGGACCCAGCAACAAAGCACCCATAGATCGCGCGGTCAGCCATACACAGTACCGGCGGACCCAGCAACATAGCACCCCCAGATCCCACGGTCAGCCATACACAGTGCCGGCGGACCCAGCAACAAAGCACCCATAGATCGCGCGGTCAGCCATACACAGTACCGGAGGACACAGCAACATAGCGACCCCAGATCCCACGGTCAGCCATACACAGTGCCGGTGGACCCAGCAACAAAGCACCCATAGATCGCGCGGTCAGCCATACACAGTACCGGCGGACCCAGCAACATAGCGACCCCAGATCTCACGGTCAGCCATACACAGTACCGGCGGACCCAGCAACATAGCGACCCCAGATCTCACGGTCAGCCATACACAGTGCCGGTGGACCCAGCAACAAAGCACCCATAGATCGCGCGATCAGCCATACACAGTGCCGCGGACCCAACAACATAGCGCCCCCAGATCTCGCGGTCAGCCATACACAGTACCGGAGGACCCAGCAACATAGCGCCCCCAGATCTCGCGGTCAGCCATACACAGTACCGGTGGACCCAGCAACAAAGCACCCATAGATCGCGAGGTCAGCCATACACAGTACCGGCGGACCCAGCAACATAGCGACCCCAGATCTCACGGTCAGCCATACACAGTGCCGGAGGACCCAGCAACAAAGCACCCATAGATCGCGAGGTCAGCCATACACAGTACCGGCGGACCCAGCAACATAGCGACCCCAGATCCCACGGTCAGCCATACACAGTACCGGAGGACACAGCAACATAGCGACCCCAGATCCCACGGTCAGCCATACACAGTACCGGTGGACCAAGCAACATAGCGACCCAGATCTCGCGGTCAGCCATACACAGTACCGGTGGACCCAGCAACATAGCGCCCATAGATCGCGAGGTCAGCCATACACAGTACCGGCGGACCCAGCAATATAGCGAACCCAGATCTCACGGTCAGCCATACACAGTGCCGGAGGACCCAGCAACATAGCGACCCAGATCTCGCGGTCAGCCATACACAGTACCGGTGGACCCAGCAACATAGCGCCCATAGATCGCGAGGTCAGCCATACACAGTACCGGCGGACCCAGCAACATAGCGACCCCAGATCTCACGGTCAGCCATACACAGTACCGGCGGACCCAGCAACATAGCGACCCCAGATCTCACGGTCAGCCACACACAGTCCCGGCGGACCCAGTAACATAGCGACCCCAGATCTCGCGGTCAGCCATACACAGTGCCGGCAGACCCAGCAACATAGCGACCCCAGATCTCACGGTCAGCCACACACAGTGCCGGCGGACCCAGTAACATAGCGACCCCAGATCTCGCGGTCAGCCATACACAGTGCCGGCAGACCCAGCAACATAGCGACCACAGATCTCGCGGTCAGCCATACACAGTGCCGGCGGACCCAGCAACATAGCGACCCCAGATCCCACGGTCAGCCATACACAGTGCCGGTGGACCCAGCAACAAAGCACCCATAGATCGCGCGGTCAGCCATACACAGTACCGGCGGACCCAGCAACATAGCACCCCCAGATCCCACGGTCAGCCATACACAGTGCCGGCGGACCCAGCAACAAAGCACCCATAGATCGCGCGGTCAGCCATACACAGTACCGGTGGACCAAGCAACAAAGCACCCATAGATCGCGCGGTCAGCCATACACAGTACCGGCGGACCCAGCAACATAGCACCCCCAGATCCCACGGTCAGCCATACACAGTGCCGGCGGACCCAGCAACATAGCACCCATAGATCGCGCGGTCAGCCATACACAGTGCCGGCGGACCCAGCAACATAGCACCCCCAGATCCCACGGTCAGCCATACACAGTGCCGGCGGACCCAGCAAAATAGCGACCCCAGATCTCGCGGTCAGCCATACACAGTGCCGGCGGACCCAGCAACATAGCGCCCCCAGATCTCGCGGTCAGCCATACACAGTGCCGGCTGACCCAACAACATAGCGACCCCAGATCTCACGGTCAGCCATACACAATGCCGGCGGACCCAGCAACATAACGCCCCTAGATCGCGCGGTCAGCCATACACAGTACCGGCGGACCCAGCAACATAGCGCCCCCAGATCTCACGGTCAGCCATACACAGTACCGGAGGACCCAGCAACATAACGCCCCCAGATCTCACGGTCAGCCATACACAGTGCCGGCGTACCCAGCAACATAGTGCCCCCAGATCTCGCGGTCAGCCATACACAGTGCCGGCGGACCCAACAACATAGCGACCCCAGATCTCGCGGTCAGCCATACACAGTGCCGGCGGATCCAACAACATAGCGACCCCAGATCTCACGGTCAGCCATACACAGTGCCGGCGGACCCAGCAACATAGCACCCCCTGATCCCACGGTCAGCCATACACAGTGCCGGCGGACCCAGCAAAATAGCGACCCCAGATCTCACGGTCAGCCATACACAGTGCCGGCGGACCCAGCAACATAGCACCCCCAGATCCCACGGTCAGCCATACACAGTGCCGGCGGACCCAGCAAAATAGCGACCCCAGATCTCGCGGTCAGCCATACACAGTACCGGCGGACCCAGCAACATAGCGCCCCTAGATCGCGCGGTCAGCCATACACAGTGCCGGCGCACCCAGCAACGCGCCCCCAGATCTCACGGTCAGTCATACACTTTCCCAGTTAGCCCTATTCTCAAATCCGGTGTCCTTGAGCAGGTCTTTGAAGAGTCATTAACTGTCCACCACGTTTATTCTCACCAGCAGATTGCCACAGTCAAGGTTGTGTACAGGTTGATCCTGCTGGCGAAAACAGTGCCCAACATGCTTCAGGCGGCGTCTATCCAGGGTGGTGCCATAGTTATACAGTATAACATCTAATTGCGATGTGTCCATCATAGGCAATGTTGTGCATCCTATGAAGGATCCTGGTATAAACTCTATGTACTATCCATAGACCTGGTAGCCTAAGTCTTCAGCAGTTAGAGCCCAGCATGGGATGCCATGGAGCATATTAAAATGAAAAAAACAAGTAACCATAAATGTTCAGCTTAACTTTAATTGACTTATTCTCCGCTATAAATTCACCTTTTTTTGTTTTTCTGGTTTGGCTGATTCTAATTGATTTCAAATTCTCCAGATAATTAATTGCAGTCGTATACTTGGCATAAAATTTTCCACCAGCGCCCAAAAATTCAAGTTTGAAAGGACTAGTGTGGTTTTTATTTATTCCATTGAATTTAATTCAGAACACTCATAAACTCGTATGACGTGAGAAACCAGAAGATACAATAAGTTGAACAATTTGCTAAATTTTGTGCTGGCACGAAATTATGCACCCACCGACGAAAAATACACAGCGTGATATATATTTATTCCATTGAAATAATCCAAAAATCTGGCAAAAAACAGGATCAAACAATCAATTTAAAAAATTTAGGATTTTATAAAGTTGGTGCCAGAACCAAAATTAGACACACGTCAAAAAGACAATTTTGAATCGTGTGCTTTGGTTTGGCGGCCTCAAGGAGGTAATAATACGGGCTGGGCAGCTTGTGGGTTTAGATGCGGATAATAATCTCGCACAATGCAGCATACCGATTACAGATAGATATCGGTGGTAATTTGTTATAGTTGTTATTTTAAAATTACTATTATAAATAACCTTGAAATCTCTAATCTAGGGCCCCTACACACTCCCACAGTGCTAACTAGTTAGGATTGAATCTAGCTGGATAGGGGTCATGCTACTCATGTTTGCTTCGACATAATATCCCACCTAACTCCAAGCAGTGTGTAAGGGTATTAGCGTATCAAACTAGCTTGGTAAGCGCTTTCACATACTTGCGAACTAGCTTGGGAAGCGAGTTCACATACTTGCGAACTGGCTTGGGAAGCGCGTTAACATACTTGCGAACTGGATTGGTAAGCGCGTTCACATACTTGCGAATTGGCTTGGGAAGCGCGTTCACATACTTGCGAATTGGCTTGGGAAGCGCGTTCACATACTTGCGAACTGGCTTGGGAAGCGCGTTCACATACTTGCGAACTGGCTTGGGAAGCGCGTTCACATACTTGCGAACTTGCTTGGGAAGCGCGTTCACATACTTGCGAAATGGCTTGAGAAGCGCGTTAACATACGTGCGAACTGGATTGGGAAGCGCGTTCACATACTTGCGAATTGGCTTGGGAAGCGCGTTCACATACTTGCGAACTGGCTTGGGAAGCGCGTTCACAGACTTGCGAACTGGCTTGGGAAGCGCGTTCACATACTTGCGAACTGGCTTGGGAAGCGCGTTCACATACTTGCGAACTGGCTTGGGAAGCGCGTTCCCATACTTGCGAACTGGCTTGGGAAGCGCGTTCACATACTTGCGAACTGGCTTGGGAAGCGCGTTCACATACTTGAGAACTGGCTTGGGAAGCGCGTTCACATACTTGCAAACTGGCTTGGGAAGCGCGTTCACATACTTGAGAACTGGCTTGGGAAGCGCGTTCACATACTTGCAAACTGGCTTGGGAAGCGCGTTCACATACTTGCGAACTGGCTTGAGAAGCGCGTTCACATACTTGCGAACTGGATTTGGAAGCGCGTTCACATACTTGCGAATTGGCTTGGGAAGCGCGTTCCCATACTTGCGAACTGGCTTGGGAAGCGCTTTCTCATACTTGCGAACTGGATTGGGAAGCGCGTTCCCATACTTGCGAACTGGGTTAACGAAACAAGCTTTAAACTTAAGAAACACGAGTCGTTAAATTAAGATTAAAAGCGCTCTTAGGTGAATTTAAATTTCCCGCTATAATGGCTTGGGTTGTCAGCGATGAAGAGACGCCCTGTAGTTAAATACCGTGGGGGGGGGGGGGGGTAGCCCATCACTGTGAGGCGAGGCACGAAGGTAGGTCTAAGTGAGTATTGATCTCCCCTTAGCGGTAAATCAAACATCAGGTTGCAGTATACTTATTCCTAACGTTGGAAAATGTAATATAATGGGACTAAAATAAAGACAGAACATCTTCAAATATTGGAAACGTTTACAAATTTATTTGATTACAAATTTTAATCGCTATTATTAATTTGTCACCACAATTATTGTATTTATCGCCTTATAAACCTTTACTGTGGATATCGAACTGCCACACCGAATAATATTATAACTCACTATAACTACTTTTGGAAAAACGTTTACGAGTTTGTTTTAAACTTATTGTAACAAAAACTAAATCTATTAGCTCTTCGGTTGGTTCCTATAGCTACTCGGATATAATTTACGAATAGATATTATTTACAAAAAAAACACAGAAATGCACCGCAATTACACCTTAAACGAGAACAGCTACATAATTTGCTTAAAAAGTTTTACTGGGATAAATACATAGTCAATAAGACCGACAATAATTTAGTAATAAAATAGTATCAACTGTTCGCAATTCCTACGTAAATTAACACTAAAATAATTTAATGGTTACTTAGAAACTCTAAATGTACCTATTTTTTTAAACAGAAAATCCCAAATTTTCAGATATCCTGTAAATTATTTAAATGTAAAAATACCTGACGAACTGACCGACCGACCATTTGTTCGACGGACCTACCGACAACTGCTACCTGACGATAACCAATTAATTGGCCTGTTTTATTAAAATTAAATAAAACCGCACAACCGTAATCAAATAAAGAATCTCTTTGAGACAAATAAATAACAGCAAATTTTATATCAAAACGATCAATAATTAGGCCTGCGGATAAATCTCTTGTTATACAAATATTTTTTCTATAAACATGAAGTTTATTGTTACATCACAGTTAAAAGTACAGTTAACGAAAAATTCAACACGTCTTTATAAAAATATAAAAAGCACTACACATTAGAATTCAGTGGCCCAAAATGTTTTTTATTCTTTAAAAACCATTTTCTAAAAATGTTTGGATAATTAATTATATATTTTTACTTTGATTGTTCGTTGATAAAAAAAAAAGTATAAAAAAAGAGTAGCGACAATTTCCACACAAATATTTTGTAACCAAAACTAGATTTCTTTATTTTAGAAATTTAATGTTTAGTTTCTGATTTGGTTTTGTTTCTATCTTTCAATATTAAAATATTAAAAAATATACTAATACTTAAGCTACAAAATTAAATTATACTTAATAAGTTTATAGATGCGGCACGTAATAAATGCGTTTTATTACATAAATAAGTCAGGATAAGGAAAATTGTGGGTCGCCTTGAATGAATTCAGATGTTACTAAAATGTAAATCATTAAATTTTGTGGGCAAATTGCAATAACTTTCGTAAATAATACTTTCTGTGACTTTATGTTTCAGATATTTATGCGCAGTATTACAATAATAAAAATACGGTGTATAAACCACATTAATACAACACACGTAAATCATTGCCACAAAATGAAACATATGGGAGACAGTCACAATGACTCATTCAAATAATACAACACTGGATTCAGTGTCCAGTGAATACTCTAAGGTATATGCTGGCAGTTAAGGAGTTATTGCGACGCCTCTAGTGAATAAAAGCGGAACTGAGACAGTCCGAGAGGCAGCGGACTGTTAGACAGGTTTATTGGTTGTCTGTCTCGTGCTGGAACCGGTCTCACCCATCCGCCGCCGGTGGGTCCAACCCTGTATGCAATGTGACCTGGACGTTTCTATTTAAACTGACAGCGGGGAAGTAGACCCCTTTGAGTCCTTTGAACGCTATTGGTCCCTGAGGTTCATCGTTCACATAGAATCGTAAAAAACCTAAATAGAAAATAAATAAATCTTATATTCCAAATTAATTCAAAACAAACTTTACAGCAACAATTGAGATCACCACGAAATTTGTGGACCCCAAATTTAATATGGGTTAAATATAAGTCGTTCTAGAATAAAAGTTCAGGTTAGTTCTAGAACGCCTTGGGTAAATCTAACAACTATTACTAGCTAGTTAATAATTAGTAAAAGTAATAGTTGTAAGATTAATAATTTTGGTAAAAATAACAAACTGAAATAAATTATTAATAAGTTATTGAAATAGTTTTGGTCCAAAAATGTTCTTTGAAGTATCCAAAACTTTAGGATGGGAAGCACAAAAGAATATGAAAAAAATGAAATTTATATTTATAAAATTGAATGAAATGTGTAGAAGTTAGACACAATTAATACCAACACTACATGAAACACACCTTTGTCTAAGTCTAACAATACCCCGACCACGCTGCCCTTGGCGACCCCACCGTCCGTTCGCGAACTGTGTATGTTGTCCGTCATAAACCAACTGCGACCAGAATCGATGTACATAGACCAGGCTCGTTGGTCCTTCCCTAACATAACGTCCTTACAGACATCAAAACGGGAGACCCCAAATGCCGGGTCGGGATTGTTGTCGTATCTGTCGACAGTAAACTCCCAGTAGTGAACACCCTGGAACAACAATAACAACCAATAGTAAACTACCAGTAGTGTAACTGTACACCCTGGAACAATAACAACCAATAGTAAACTACCAGTAGTGTACACCCTGGAACAATAACAACCAATAGTAAACTACCAGTAGTGTAACTGTACACCCTGGAACAATAACAACCAATAGTAAACTACCAGTAGTGTACACCCTGGAACAATAACAACCAATAGTAAACTACCAGTAGTGTAACTGTACACCCTGGAACAATAACAACCAATAGTAAACTACCAGTAGTGTACACCCTGGAACAACAATAACAACCAATAGTAAACTACCAGTAGTGTAACTGTACACCCTGGAACAATAACAACCAATAGTAAACTACCAGTAGTGTAACTGTACACCCTGGAACAATAACAACCAATAGTAAACTACCAGTAGTGTACACCCTGGAACAATAACAACCAATAGTAAACTACCAGTAGTGTAACTGTACACCCTGGAACAATAACAACCAATAGTAAACTACCAGTAGTGTACACCCTGAAACAACAATAACCACCAATAGTAAACTACCAGTAGTGTACACCCTGGAACAATAACAACCAATAGTAAACTACCAGTAGTGTAACTGTACACCCTGGAACAATAACAACCAATAGTAAACTACCAGTAGTGTACACCCTGGAACAATAACAACCAATAGTAAACTACCAGTAGCAAACACCCTGGAACAACAATAACAACCCATAGTAAACTACCAGTAGCAAACACCCTGGAACAATAATACCAACCCATAGTAAACTACCAGTAGCAAACACCCTGGAACAATAATAACAACCAATAGTAAACTACCAGTATAGTAGTGTACACACTGGAACAATAATAACAACCAATAATAATCTACCAGTAGCAAACACCCTGGAACAAAAATAACAACCAATAGTAAACTACCAGTAGCAAACACCCTGGAACAATAATAACAACCCATAGCAAACTACCAGTAGCATACACCCTGGAACAAAAATAACAACCAATAGTAAACTACCAGTAGCAAACACCTTGGAACAATAATAACAACCCATAGTAAACTACCAGTAGCAAACACCCTGGAACAATAATAACAACCCATAGTAAACTACCAATAGCAAACACCCTGGAACAAAAATAACAACCAATAGTAAACTACCAGTAGCAAACACCTTGGAACAATAATAACAACCCATAGTAAACTACCAGTAGCGTACACCCTGGAACAATAATAACAACCAATAGTAAACTACCAGTAGCAAACACCCTGGAACAATAATAACAACCCATATTAAACTACCAGTAGCAAACACCCTGGAACAATAATAACAACCAATAGTAAACTACCAGTAGTGTACACTCTGGAACACGTTCGTGGGGTCTTCGCGCAGCACGAAGTGAGCAAAGCCTTTAGCATATGGGTACCATTAACGAGTTGTCTGCCGTTAGTCAGAAGTCTTCAACACAATACTCGTCCTCCTCTTGTGCCTCGTTGTGTTCGTTCGTTTTTGACGAAACTTCATATTCTTTCTAAACTTTTGACGGACTACATAGATACCAAGTTTCGTTTAATTTCATCATGAAATAACCGAGTTATTAGCGATCAAAAATTTACGACAGACGACGACGACAGACGACGACGACAGACGACGACGACAGACGACGACGACGACGACGACAGACAACTCGCCAATGGCACCCATATGCTAAGGCTTCGCTCACTTCGTGGCTCGCCCCACAATAATAACAACCAAAAGTAAACTACCATAGTAGTGTACACCCTGGAACAACAATAACAACCAATAGTAAACTACCAGTAGTGTACACCCTGGAACAATAACAACCAATAGTAAACTACCATAGTAGTGTACACCCTGGAACAACAATAACAACCAATAGTAAACTACCAGTAGTGTACACCCTGGAACAATAATAACAACCAATAGTAAACTACCAGTAGTGTACACCCTGGAACAATAATAACAACCAATAGTAAACTACCAGTAGCAAACACCCTGGAACAAAAATAACAACCAATAGTAAACTACCAGTAGTGTACTCCCTGGAACAATAATAAGAACCAATAGTAAACTACCAGTAGCAAACACATTGGAACAATAATAACAACCCATAGTAAACTACCAGTAGCAAACACCTTGGAACAATATTAACAACCCATAGTAAACTACCAGTAGCAAACACCCTGGAACAATAATAACAACCCATAGTAAACTACCAATAGCAAACACCCTGGAACAATAATAACAACCCATAGTAAACTACCAGTAGCAAACACCCTGGAACAATAATAACAACCAATAGTAAACTACCAGTATAGTAGTGTACCTGTACACACTGGAACAATAATAACAACCAATAATAATCTACCAGTAGTGTACACCCTGGAACAATAATAACAACCAATAGTAAACTACCAGTAGCAAACACCCTGGAACAAAAATAACAACCAATAGTAAACTAACAGTAGCAAACACCCTGGAACAATAATAACAACCCATAGTAAACTACCAGTAGCAAACACCCTGGAACAATAATAACAACCCATAGTAAACTTCCAGTAGCAAACACCATGGAACAATAATAACAACCATTAGTAAACTACCAGTATAGTAGTGTACCTGTACACACTGGAACAATAATAACAACCAATAATAATCTACCAGTAGTGTACACCCTGGAACAATAATAACAACCAATAGTAAACTACCAGTAGCAAACACTCTGGAACAATAATAACAACCCATAGTAAACTACCAGTAGCATACACCCTGGAACAAAAATAACAACCAATAGTAAACTACCAGTAGCAAACACCCTGGAACAATAATAACAACCCATAGTAAACTACCAGTAGCATACACCCTGGAACAAAAATAACAACCAATAGTAAACTACCAGTAGCAAACACCCTGGAACAATAATAACAACCCATAGTAAACTACCAGTAGCAAACACCCTGGAACAATAATAACAACCCATAGTAAACTACCAGTAGCAAACACCCTGGAACAATAATAACAACCCATAGTAAACTACCAGTGGCAAACACCCTGGAACAATAATAACAACCCATAGTAAACTACCAGTAGCAAACACCCTTGTACAACAATAACAACCAATAGTAAACTACCAGTAGCAAACACCTTGGAACAATAATAACAACCCATAGTAAACTACCAGTAGCAAACACCTTGGAACAATAATAACAACCCATAGTAAACTACCAGTAGCAAACACCCTGGAACAATAATAACAACCCATAGTAAACTACCAGTAGCAAACACCCTGGAACAACAATAACAACCAATAGTAAACTACCAGTAGTGTACAACCTGGAACAATAATAACAACCCATAGTAAACTACCAGTAGCAAACACCTTGGAACAATAATAACAACCCATAGTAAACTACCAGTAGCAAACACCTTGGAACAATAATAACAACCCATAGTAAACTACCAGTAGCGTACACCCTTGTACAACAATAACAACCCATAGTAAACTACCAGTAGCAAACACCTTGGAACAATAATAACAACCCATAGTAAACTACCAGTAGCAAACACCCTGGAACAATAATAACAACGCATAGTAAACTACCAGTAGCAAACACCCTGGAACAACAATAACAACCAATAGTAAACTACCAGTAGTGTACAACCTGGAACAATAATAACAACCCATAGTAAACTACCAGTAGCAAACACCTTGGAACAATAATAACAACCCATAGTAAACTACCAGTAGCAAACACCCTGGAACAATAATAACAACCCATAGTAAACTACCAGTAGCAAACACCCTGGAACAATAATAACAACCCATAGTAAACTACCAGTAGCAACCACCCTGGAACAATAATAACAACCAATAGTAAACTACCAGTAGCAAACACCCTTGTACAACAATAACAACCAATAGTAAACTACCAGTAGCAAACACCTTGGAACAATAATAACAACCCATAGTAAACTACCAGTAGCGTACACCCTTGTACAACAATAACAACCCATAGTAAACTACCAGTAGCAAACACCCTGGAACAATAATAACAACCCATAGTAAACTACCAGTAGCGTACACCCTTGTACAACAATAACAACCCATAGTAAACTACCAGTAGCAAACACCCTGGAACAATAATAACAACCCATAGTAAACTACCAGTAGCAAACACCCTGGAACAATAATAACAACCCATAGTAAACTACCAGTAGCAAACACCCTGGAACAATAATAACAACCCATAGTAAACTACCAGTAGCAACCACCCTGGAACAATAATAACAACCAATAGTAAACTACCAGTAGCAAACACCCTGGAACAATAATAACAACCCATAGTAAACTACCAGTAGCAAACACCCTTGTACAACAATAACAACCAATAGTAAACTACCAGTAGCAAACACCTTGGAACAATAATAACAACCCATAGTAAACTACCAGTAGCGTACACCCTTGTACAACAATAACAACCCATAGTAAACTACCAGTAGCAAACACCCTGGAACAATAATAACAACCCATAGTAAACTACCAGTAGCGTACACCCTTGTACAACAATAACAACCCATAGTAAACTACCAGTAGCAAACACCCTGGAACAATAATAACAACCCATAGTAAACTACCAGTAGCAAACACCCTGGAACAATAATAACAACCCATAGTAAACTACCAGTAGCAAACACCCTGGAACAATAATAACAACCCATAGTAAACTACCAGTAGCAACCACCCTGGAACAATAATAACAACCAATAGTAAACTACCAGTAGCAAACACCCTGGAACAATAATAACAACCCATAGTAAACTACCAGTAGCGTACACCCTTGTACAACAATAACAACCAATAGTAAACTACCAGTAGCAAACACCCTGGATGGAACAATAATAACAACCAATATACAACTCCCTGAATGTCGTTCACCCCACATAATAAATAATCTAATACGCCTTGACCTATTGCTATGTTGTTAATACAATAATTATTTTATAATATAATGATCGACATGATGGATGATACATTTTCCAGGCCAGAAGCCATATGGTGCACATGAGTTTATTGGCACGAGCACATTGGTATTTACAAACAAACAAGGTATTGAATCAAATATAAATTAATTATGACAATATTCCACAATAAAACATGTTCAGAGTTTGGTGTGAACATTTTCAGACCTAATTTCTACACTCAACAGACTGAAGTATACCAATCGTGGTACAAACCGTCGCCTTATTCACGTATCTGTCTTGCATCCTTAAATTATCGCTAAATGAGTATCTCTGGGAAGTGTATTTCTGGGGGGGGGGGGGGGGGGGGTCCGTTAATTGACAATTAAGTCTATAAACGGTGTGCAACATTCAGAACCAAATTGCCGTAAATATTCTCAGAACTGTTAATAACTAACCTTAGAGAATCCAATAGTGCCGGCCACCACCCTGTCGTCATAACTACTGCAGGTTACGGTTGAGTCATCGTTACTAAAAATTACGTCGTTGTGAGCAGACTGGGCGTTCAATGAGAACCACGCCACCTGTAAGTAAGTTACGGAACTTATTATATCGCGAACCACGCCACCTGTAAGTAAGTTACGGAACTTATTATATCGCGAACCACGCCACCTGTAAGTAAGTTACGGAACTTATTATATCGCGAACCACGCCACCTGTAAGTAAGTTACGGAACTTATTATATCGCGAACCACGCCACCTGTAAGTAAGTTTCGGAACTTATTATATCGCGAACCACGCCACCTGTAAGTAAGTTACGGAACTTATTATATCGCGAACCACGCCACCTGTAAGTAAGTTACGGAACTTATTATATCGCGAACCACGCCACCTGTAAGTAAGTTACGGAACTTATTATATCGCGAACCACGCCACCTGTAAGTAAGTTACGGAACTTATTATATCGCGAACCACGCCACCTGTAAGTAAGTTACGGAACTTATTATATCGCGAACCCCGCCACATGTAAGTAAGTTACGGAACTTATTATATCGCGAACCCCGCCACCTGTAAGTAAGTTACGGAACTTATTATATCGCGAACCACGCCACCTGTAAGTAAGTTACGGAACTTATTATATCGCGAACCACGCCACCTGTAAGTAAGTTACGGAACTTATTATATCGCGAACCCCGCCACCTGTAAGTAAGTTACGGAACTTATTATATCGCGAACCACGCCACCTGTAAGTAAGTTACGGAACTTATTATATCGCGAACCACGCCACCTGTAAGTAAGTTTCGGAACTTATTATATCGCGAACCACGCCACCTGTAAGTAAGTTACGGAACTTATTATATATCGCGAACCACGCCACCTGTAAGTAAGTTACGGAACTTATTATATCGCGAACCACGCCACCTGTAAGTAAGTTTCGGAACTTATTATATCGCGAACCACGCCACCTGTAAGTAAGTTACGGAACTTATTATATATCGCGAACCACGCCACCTGTAAGTAAGTTACGGAACTTATTATATCGCGAACCACGCCACCTGTAAGTAAGTTACGGAACTTATTATATCGCGAACCACGCCACCTGTAAGTAAGTTACGGAACTTATTATATCGCGAACCACGCCACCTGTAAGTAAGTTACGGAACTTATTATATATCGCGAACCACGCCACCTGTAAGTAAGTTACGGAACTTATTATATCGCGAACCACGCCACCTGTAAGTAAGTTACGGAACTTATTATATCGCGAACCCCGCCACCTGTAAGTAAGTTACGGAACTTATTATATATCGCGAACCACGCCACCTGTAAGTAAGTTACGGAACTTATTATATCGCGAACCACGCCACCTGTAAGTAAGTTACGGAACTTATTATATCGCGAACCCCGCCACCTGTAAGTAAGTTACGGAACTTATTATATCGCGAACCACGCCACCTGTAAGTAAGTTACGGAACTTATTATATATCGCGAACCACGCCACCTGTAAGTAAGTTACGGAACTTATTATATCGCGAACCACGCCACCTGTAAGTAAGTTACGGAACTTATTATATATCGCGAACCACGCCACCTGTAAGTAAGTTACGGAACTTATTATATCGCGAACCACGCCACCTGTAAGTAAGTTACGGAACTTATTATATATCGCGAACCACGCCACCTGTAAGTAAGTTACGGAACTTATTATATCGCGAACCACGCCACCTGTAAGTAAGTTACGGAACTTATTATATATCGCGAACCACGCCACCTGTAAGTAAGTTACGGAACTTATTATATCGCGAACCACGCCACCTGTAAGTAAGTTACGGAACTTATTATATCGCGAACCACGCCACCTGTAAGTAAGTTACGGAACTTATTATATCGCGAACCACGCCACCTGTAAGTAAGTTACGGAACTTATTATATCGCGAACCACGCCACCTGTAAGTAAGTTACGGAACTTATTATATCGCGAACCACGCCACCTGTAAGTAAGTTACGGAACTTATTATATCGCGAACCACGCCACCTGTAAGTAAGTTACGGAACTTATTATATCGCGAACCACGCCACCTGTAAGTAAGTTACGGAACTTATTATATCGCGAACCACGCCACCTGTAAGTAAGTTACGGAACTTATTATATCGCGAACCACGCCACCTGTAAGTAAGTTACGGAACTTATTATATCGCGAACCACGCCACCTGTAAGTAAGTTACGGAACTTATTATATCGCGAACCACGCCACCTGTAAGTAAGTTACGGAACTTATTATATCGCGAACCACGCCACCTGTAAGTAAGTTACGGAACTTATTATATCGCGAACCACGCCACCTGTAAGTAAGTTACGGAACTTATTATATCGCGAACCACGCCACCTGTAAGTAAGTTACGGAACTTATTATATCGCGAACCACGCCACCTGTAAGTAAGTTACGGAACTTATTATATCGCGAACCACGCCACCTGTAAGTAAGTTACGGAACTTATTATATCGCGAACCACGCCACCTGTAAGTAAGTTACGGAACTTATTATATCGCGAACCACGCCACCTGTAAGTAAGTTACGGAACTTATTATATCGCGAACCACGCCACCTGTAAGTAAGTTACGGAACTTATTATATCGCGAACCACGCCACCTGTAAGTAAGTTACGGAACTTATTATATCGCGAACCACGCCACCTGTAAGTAAGTTACGGAACTTATTATATCGCGAACCACGCCACCTGTAAGTAAGTTACGGAACTTATTATATCGCGAACCACGCCACCTGTAAGTAAGTTACGGAACTTATTATATCGCGAACCACGCCACCTGTAAGTAAGTTACGGAACTTATTATATCGCGAACCACGCCACCTGTAAGTAAGTTACGGAACTTATTATATCGCGAACCACGCCACCTGTAAGTAAGTTACGGAACTTATTATATCGCGAACCACGCCACCTGTAAGTAAGTTACGGAACTTATTATATCGCGAACCACGCCACCTGTAAGTAAGTTACGGAACTTATTATATCGCGAACCACGCCACCTGTAAGTAAGTTACGGAACTTATTATATCGCGAACCACGCCACCTGTAAGTAAGTTACGGAACTTATTATATCGCGAACCACGCCACCTGTAAGTAAGTTACGGAACTTATTATATCGCGAACCACGCCACCTGTAAGTAAGTTACGGAACTTATTATATCGCGAACCACGCCACCTGTAAGTAAGTTACGGAACTTATTATATATCGCGAACCACGCCACCTGTAAGTAAGTTACGGAACTTATTATATCGCGAACCACGCCACCTGTAAGTAAGTTACGGAACTTATTTATATCGCGAACCACGCCACCTGTAAGTAAGTTACGGAACTTATTATATCGCGAACCACGCCACCTGTAAGTAAGTTACGGAACTTATTATATCGCGAACCACGCCACCTGTAAGTAAGTTACGGAACTTATTATATCGCGAACCACGCCACCTGTAAGTAAGTTACGGAACTTATTATATTCGCGAACCACGCCACCTGTAAGTAAGTTACGGAACTTATTATATCGCGAACCACGCCACCTGTAAGTAAGTTACGGAACTTATTATATCGCGAACCACGCCACCTGTAAGTAAGTTACGGAACTTATTATATCGCGAACCACGCCACCTGTAAGTAAGTTACGGAACTTATTATATCGCGAACCACGCCACCTGTAAGTAAGTTACGGAACTTATTATATCGCGAACCACGCCACCTGTAAGTAAGTTACGGAACTTATTATATCGCGAACCACGCCACCTGTAAGTAAGTTACGGAACTTATTATATCGCGAACCACGCCACCTGTAAGTAAGTTACGGAACTTATTATATCGCGAACCACGCCACCTGTAAGTAAGTTACGGAACTTATTATATCGCGAACCACGCCACCTGTAAGTAAGTTACGGAACTTATTATATCGCGAACCACGCCACCTGTAAGTAAGTTACGGAACTTATTATATCGCGAACCACGCCACCTGTAAGTAAGTTACGGAACTTATTATATCGCGAACCACGCCACCTGTAAGTAAGTTACGGAACTTATTATATCGCGAACCACGCCACCTGTAAGTAAGTTACGGAACTTATTATATCGCGAACCACGCCACCTGTAAGTAAGTTACGGAACTTATTATATCGCGAACCACGCCACCTGTAAGTAAGTTACGGAACTTATTATATCGCGAACCACGCCACCTGTAAGTAAGTTACGGAACTTATTATATCGCGAACCACGCCACCTGTAAGTAAGTTACGGAACTTATTATATCGCGAACCACGCCACCTGTAAGTAAGTTACGGAACTTATTATATCGCGAACCACGCCACCTGTAAGTAAGTTACGGAACTTATTATATCGCGAACCACGCCACCTGTAAGTAAGTTACGGAACTTATTATATCGCGAACCACGCCACCTGTAAGTAAGTTACGGAACTTATTATATCGCGAACCACGCCACCTGTAAGTAAGTTACGGAACTTATTATATCGCGAACCACGCCACCTGTAAGTAAGTTACGGAACTTATTATATCGCGAACCACGCCACCTGTAAGTAAGTTACGGAACTTATTATATCGCGAACCACGCCACCTGTAAGTAAGTTACGGAACTTATTATATCGCGAACCACGCCACCTGTAAGTAAGTTACGGAACTTATTATATCGCGAACCACGCCACCTGTAAGTAAGTTACGGAACTTATTATATCGCGAACCACGCCACCTGTAAGTAAGTTACGGAACTTATTATATCGCGAACCACGCCACCTGTAAGTAAGTTACGGAACTTATTATATCGCGAACCACGCCACCTGTAAGTAAGTTACGGAACTTATTATATCGCGAACCACGCCACCTGTAAGTAAGTTACGGAACTTATTATATCGCGAACCACGCCACCTGTAAGTAAGTTACGGAACTTATTATATCGCGAACCACGCCACCTGTAAGTAAGTTACGGAACTTATTATATCGCGAACCACGCCACCTGTAAGTAAGTTACGGAACTTATTTATATCGCGAACCACGCCACCTGTAAGTAAGTTACGGAACTTATTATATCGCGAACCACGCCACCTGTAAGTAAGTTACGGAACTTATTATATCGCGAACCACGCCACCTGTAAGTAAGTTACGGAACTTATTATATCGCGAACCACGCCACCTGTAAGTAAGTTACGGAACTTATTATATCGCGAACCACGCCACCTGTAAGTAAGTTACGGAACTTATTATATCGCGAACCACGCCACCTGTAAGTAAGTTACGGAACTTATTATATCGCGAACCACGCCACCTGTAAGTAAGTTACGGAACTTATTATATCGCGAACCACGCCACCTGTAAGTAAGTTACGGAACTTATTATATCGCGAACCACGCCACCTGTAAGTAAGTTACGGAACTTATTATATCGCGAACCACGCCACCTGTAAGTAAGTTACGGAACTTATTATATCGCGAACCACGCCACCTGTAAGTAAGTTACGGAACTTATTATATATCGCGAACCACGCCACCTGTAAGTAAGTTACGGAACTTATTATATCGCGAACCACGCCACCTGTAAGTAAGTTACGGAACTTATTATATCGCGAACCACGCCACCTGTAAGTAAGTTACGGAACTTATTATATTCGCGAACCACGCCACCTGTAAGTAAGTTACGGAACTTATTATATCGCGAACCACGCCACCTGTAAGTAAGTTACGGAACTTATTATATCGCGAACCACGCCACCTGTAAGTAAGTTACGGAACTTATTATATCGCGAACCACGCCACCTGTAAGTAAGTTACGGAACTTATTATATCGCGAACCACGCCACCTGTAAGTAAGTTACGGAACTTATTATATCGCGAACCACGCCACCTGTAAGTAAGTTACGGAACTTATTATATCGCGAACCACGCCACCTGTAAGTAAGTTACGGAACTTATTATATCGCGAACCACGCCACCTGTAAGTAAGTTACGGAACTTATTATATCGCGAACCACGCCACCTGTAAGTAAGTTACGGAACTTATTATATCGCGAACCACGCCACCTGTAAGTAAGTTACGGAACTTATTATATCGCGAACCACGCCACCTGTAAGTAAGTTACGGAACTTATTATATCGCGAACCACGCCACCTGTAAGTAAGTTACGGAACTTATTATATCGCGAACCACGCCACCTGTAAGTAAGTTACGGAACTTATTATATCGCGAACCACGCCACCTGTAAGTAAGTTACGGAACTTATTATATCGCGAACCACGCCACCTGTAAGTAAGTTACGGAACTTATTATATATCGCGAACCACGCCACCTGTAAGTAAGTTACGGAACTTATTATATCGCGAACCACGCCACCTGTAAGTAAGTTACGGAACTTATTATATCGCGAACCACGCCACCTGTAAGTAAGTTACGGAACTTATTATATCGCGAACCACGCCACCTGTAAGTAAGTTACGGAACTTATTATATCGCGAACCACGCCACCTGTAAGTAAGTTACGGAACTTATTATATCGCGAACCACGCCACCTGTAAGTAAGTTACGGAACTTATTATATCGCGAACCACGCCACCTGTAAGTAAGTTACGGAACTTATTATATCGCGAACCACGCCACCTGTAAGTAAGTTACGGAACTTATTATATCGCGAACCACGCCACCTGTAAGTAAGTTACGGAACTTATTATATCGCGAACCACGCCACCTGTAAGTAAGTTACGGAACTTATTATATCGCGAACCACGCCACCTGTAAGTAAGTTACGGAACTTATTATATCGCGAACCACGCCACCTGTAAGTAAGTTACGGAACTTATTATATCGCGAACCACGCCACCTGTAAGTAAGTTACGGAACTTATTATATCGCGAACCACGCCACCTGTAAGTAAGTTACGGAACTTATTATATCGCGAACCACGCCACCTGTAAGTAAGTTACGGAACTTATTATATCGCGAACCACGCCACCTGTAAGTAAGTTACGGAACTTATTATATCGCGAACCACGCCACCTGTAAGTAAGTTACGGAACTTATTATATCGCGAACCACGCCACCTGTAAGTAAGTTACGGAACTTATTATATCGCGAACCACGCCACCTGTAAGTAAGTTACGGAACTTATTATATCGCGAACCACGCCACCTGTAAGTAAGTTACGGAACTTATTATATCGCGAACCACGCCACCTGTAAGTAAGTTACGGAACTTATTATATCGCGAACCACGCCACCTGTAAGTAAGTTACGGAACTTATTATATCGCGAACCACGCCACCTGTAAGTAAGTTACGGAACTTATTATATCGCGAACCACGCCACCTGTAAGTAAGTTACGGAACTTATTATATCGCGAACCACGCCACCTGTAAGTAAGTTACGGAACTTATTATATCGCGAACCACGCCACCTGTAAGTAAGTTACGGAACTTATTATATCGCGAACCACGCCACCTGTAAGTAAGTTACGGAACTTATTATATCGCGAACCACGCCACCTGTAAGTAAGTTACGGAACTTATTATATCGCGAACCACGCCACCTGTAAGTAAGTTACGGAACTTATTATATCGCGAACCACGCCACCTGTAAGTAAGTTACGGAACTTATTATATCGCGAACCACGCCACCTGTAAGTAAGTTACGGAACTTATTATATCGCGAACCACGCCACCTGTAAGTAAGTTACGGAACTTATTATATCGCGAACCACGCCACCTGTAAGT